>PVKA01024160.1:0-14493 GCA_004027165.1 Ctenomys sociabilis | reverse complement strand
TAGGATGTGTTTTATTGTTATTAGGTTTTTAAAGTTGACTTGGTACTGGCACAAAAACAGTTATGAGGGTCAGTGGAACAAAAGAGAGGACACAGAAACAACCAGAAGCACATCTCATCATTTGGTCTTTGACAGAGGGGTCAAAAATATACTCTAGAGGAAAGAACCTTTTTACCATGTTGGGAAAACTGGATATGCATACATGGAATATTGAATCTGGACCCTTAGCATACCAAAATGGGTTGAAGAACTAAATGTTAACATGTAATCTGCTGGAAGAAAAAATCAGATAAAGCTCTTGAAATTATAGGTATAGGCAAGGACTTTCTGAACAGAATGCTAGTTGCACAGGAAATAATACCAAGAACAAATGAATAATGCCAAGAAGTGACAAATGAGATCAAATTAAAAAGATTCTGCATAGCAAAAGAAATCAAGAATGAAAAGACAACCTATAGAATGGGAAAAAAAGTTTTGCCAGCTGTGCCTCAGAGGACTAATATCTATAATATGTAAAGAACTAAAAAAAAAAATCAGACCCTCCTCAAATAAATGACCAAAAAATGGGCTAGGAAAATGAGTAGATATGTCATAAAAGAAGTACAAATGGCCAATAAATATATGAAGAAATGCCCAACATCTCTGGGCATACAAATTAAAATACCACTTAGTTTCCATCTTACCCCAGAAAGAAGGGCCATCAGCCAAAACAAAACAAAACAAGTGAATGAACAAACAACATGCTGTAGAAGTGGCAGGGGAAAAAAGAATCCTTATACATTGTTGGTGGGAATGTAAACTAGTACAAACACTATGAAAATCAGTATGGAGAGCCGGGCGTGGTGGCGCATGCCTGTAATCCCAGCACTCGGGAGGCTGAGGCAGGAGGATTGTTGTGAGTTCGAGACCAGCCTGAGCTACAAAGTGAGCTCAAGGCCAGCCTGAACTGCATAGTGAGACCCTGTCTCAAAAAAGACAAAAAAAAAAAAAAAAAAAAAAGAAAATCAGTATGGAGATTCCTCAAAAGTTAAAACTAAAAGTTCCATTTGACCCAGGTATTTCCCTTCTACATATCTTCCCAAAAGAGCTAAAGCAATCATATTACAGTGATGCATGTGTACCTATATTTATAGCAGCACAATTCATAAGAGTTAAATTTTGAAAATGGCCTATATGGCCATCAACAGATAAAGCAGGGCCAGGGAGATGGCTCAGTGGAATAAGTGCTTCCCTGGCAAGCACAAGGGCCTGAGTTCAATCTCCGGTTCTGCAAACAGATGAAGCGTAAAGAAAGTAAAATATTTACCTGCAGTGGAGTAGTATTATACCATAGAGAAACATAAACCTGAGTCATTTATGTGAAAGTGGATACACCTTGATATATTAAGTGAAATAATATCACATGTTCTTTTTTTTATGAAAACCCCAAATTATAAAGAGTAAAATAACACAGGAAGTAGATAGGTAGATCTTTCTCAAATGGGAAGGGGACCAAGAGATGGAGGGAAATTGGAAGAGATGGGTAGGGAAAGGGGATGGAAAAAGGATTATGATGTGTTATGTATGTGTACCAACTCCACACAAGGAATACAAACCATACTGCAAAGAGGTACTGATTTTTAAAAAATACAATCTAATTTACAAGGTAAACCTTGCAGACACTGCCTAGCTGTTCTTTACTACACCAATGTGGAAAAGGAATAAGGGATAATATTTCCTGAAGCAGGAGACTGGGTTTTTTCCTTTGTAGTATGAGTGTCAGGGAATGGAGAAAAAAGGGATGGTTTTCTTAGGTGTGGAAAATACATGCTTCATTGGTGTTTTGTAGATATATAGTTCTGTACCAGCACATATGAATACACCAAGAGGTTGATTCCAAAGTAATTTTTTTTTTTTTTCAGAACCAGGGATTGAACTCAGGCCCTTGCACTTGCCAGGGAAGCACAAGTAAAATGTTTTGAGTTGGTAAAGAATACTTCACTTAAAAATATACTCTGATTAGGTACATGCATGAAATGTTCATTCTTGGATTTTTCTGCCTTTAGCTCTTAATTAGTTCATTTAATGATTTGTGTTTCTTAAATAGTTAACTGACCTATTTAAAAATGCAAGACTTAGGGCCAGGGAGATGGTTCAGTAGAAAAGCACTTCCCTGGCAAGTGCAAGGGCCTGAGTTCAATCCCCGGATCTGGAAAAAAAATAAATAAATAAAAATGCAAGACGTTTTAGCTAGAACTACCAGTACTGAAGATTTTGGCATTGAACATGACCTTGTGGAAATTAACTGAAAGTTCAAATTGTTTTGGCTAATATGAAAAAAGTGAAAACATGAGATTAAATGTCTTAACCCCAGAAAATAATTCTAAATGTTCAAGCTATTTGCTGATGCATGGCCATTTCCAGTCATATTTTAAATTTTTTCAGGTTATCTTTTTCATCAGGTAAAAGCCTTCTTGGCTTATCAGTTTAATAAACAATTCCAGAGTCTCTGGTGCTTATCCAAATTGCTTGGACTACTTTGTTGTCTTTTCTCTTATCCAGAAATACAGTCTATACTGCACAGATTCTCTGCAAAGCTGATTTGGACTTCAAAGGAAAGCAGCTATTGTCAGGACACATCAGGGATAACACCTTTCCAGTTGACTTTTGAGGCAAGTTTTTTATTCTTATAAACTACTAATGATTTGATTTTTATTTTTCTGCACGTTTAATAATGGGAAAGAAAAGTCTTCCTCCATTAAAGCCCCAAGTTAAAGTAAAATAAACACTGATTCCCAAACCTGCCTGTGTAGACAGGACCTAAGAGCTTCCAAAATATGCCTTATTCCAATAACTTGTGATCTAATTGATCTAAAGCATTGTATTATTCCTAAGACCTTGGGCTTCCATAGCAAAGTGCTATTGACCTGGTAGCTTAACAAACAACAGAAATTTTCTTACAGTTCCAGAGGTGAGAAGCCCAAGATTAAAGCTCCATCAGGACCAGGCATGTTGGCTTGTGCCTGCATTCCAAGATTCAGGAGGCCAGGAATATAAGACCAGCTTGGGTAACATAGTGAGAACCTGTCTCAATAAGAACAACAACATGGACTGGGAAGATAGCTCAGTATAATAAGCGCTTGCCTGGCAAGTGCAAGGTCCTGAGTTCAATCCCCAGTACCACCAAGAAAAAAACCAAAGTGTCATTTGGGTTACACTCTGATGGAGCCTCTCTTCTGGGCAGTGGCATGCAGACTACTGCCTTGTCATTATGCCCTTACATGGTCTTCTCTCAATATCTGAGTGGAAAGAGGTCCCTGATGTCCTCAAAAGAGGCACCTTAGCTCGGCATAGTGGTGCATGCTTGTAATCCCAGCACTCAGGAAGCTGAGGCAGGGATATCACCAGGAGTTTGAGGCCAGTCTAGACTACACAGTGAGTTCAAGACCAGCCTAAATTGCATAGTGAAATCCTGTCTCAAAAAAAAAAAAAAAAAAAAAAGACACTTCAGTAGTTTCTTTTCTAATGTATTTGGCACAGCTCAGACACATAATTGGTTCTTCTGTTTTCAGCCTCCACAGCGCTGGAATTACAGGTGTGTGCCACCACAGCCATACTGGGTGGCTGGCTCAGGTTGCCCAGGGGCGGGGGCAGGGGCCAGTGTAGTGTAGTGCTGGCGATCAAACCCCAGGCCCTGCCCTTGCCTAAGCAGGCATTAGTCCACTGAGCTAGCTCACCAGCCCTTCGATTAGTTTCTTAATGCAAAAATCAGACTGAGAGTTGGGACTTCAACTTACAATTTTTATTCAGTACTTGGAATGGAATCCCCAGGGCTTCCACACCGAGCTATATTGATAGCCCACCCTTCCTTTTTTCTCTCTCTCTCTTTCTCATTTTAAAACTTAAAAAAAAAAATTCTTTTGATACAGGGTCTCGCTACACAGTTTAGACTTGTAGTGATCCTCCTGTGCCAGCAGCCTCCCCATCTCTGGGATTACAGGCTTGTGCCACCACGCTGGCTTTCTGGGCTGACACCGCACGTCCAGGGTTCTAGGGCAGGCAATTGAACTGGCTCCTTGCATTTGCCAGGTGCTTAGACCATGGAGATATCACCCCAGCCCCAGAAGCTTTTTATATGGTGTGAGCCCATTTTTTGATTCTCAGTATTATTTCCTGTGCCACTGGGGTTCTGCTCAGAAAGTCTTTATGTTCCTGTGAGGTCCGAGTCACATAGACTCAGAGTGAGGTCTGAGTGGCGTAGGCTCCATCTTAAAGGTCAACAGAATATCCTTGCGATACTGCACCTGCTGCTGTCCTAAGATAAAAGTCCCTTGTCTCCCAGCTGCTAAAGCCCTAAAGATAACACTCAATTGAAACAATCAGTTCTCAGAATACCAGGACCCTTCCAAAAATTACCCTTCCCGAGTTCTACACCAACCAATCATTAAAAAGGTCAAGCTAAACTAACCAATGCCATCTACTTCTGTAACTACGCTTGCTTTGCGGTTTTTGCCTTTATAATCCTAGCCCAATTGTTCATCGGGGCTCTCTGTTCCTGTGCGTTCAGTGAGCCCCATGCATGGAAAATAAAATCCCCTTGCTTTTGCATGAGAGGACGTCTCTTGGAGTCTTTCTTCACGCGGTGGGCTTTTCAGACCTAACATTCCCACCAACAATGTAGATAGATAGCTTTCCCCCATATCCTCACAGCATTTGTTATTACTTGATTTTTTAAAGTTTTTAAAATTTTATTTGTTTATTTATTTGGTACAGGGCCTATCTTTGAGTTTTACCTGGTTTTTCTTCCACTGGATCAAGTGTTTGTGTTTTAACATTTAGTTCTTTGAGCTTAGTTCTTTAGTACATAGTGTTATGGTTTGTGTCTAGGTGTCCCTCCAAAGCCTCATGTAGTCACTGGGGCAGGTTTTTAGAGTTTGTGATTGATTCTTTTTTTTTTTTTTGGTACTGGGAATCAAACTCAGGACCTCACACTTGGTAAATAGATGCTGTGCCACTGAGCTAGATCCCCAGCAAATAGGTTGTCTTTACCTTTTATTTTTTGGCAGAACCAGGGATTGAACTCAAGCCCTTGCACTTGTCAGGGAAGTGCTTATTCTACTGAGCCATCTCCCTGGCCCCAAAAGTTGTTTTTTGTTCTGTTGTTTTTGTGGCACTGGGGATTGAACTCAGAACCCTGTGCTTGCCAGACAGGTGCTTAGTCTATTGAGCTATCTCCCCAACCTTGTGATTGATTCTTGATCCAGTGCTGTGAGTGCTATGCCTGTGGATAGCCTGAAGGCAATACAGGAAGGCCTCTGCACACTGCTCCTGTTTTTTGGCTCTTGCTGTTTTCTGCCACCATGAACTGCCGTTTCCGCTGTTCATCTCTTTTTGCTTTTGTTGCCATAAACTGCTGTCTTCTGCCATGTGTCACTCTGCCTAGGAGCCAGTTAATTATGGGCTGAAACCTCCATGAACTATAAGCTAACCCTTCCTGCTTTAAACTTTGGTGTCAGGTGTTTTGTATCATCGAGAGAAAAGTAACCAAGACACATGGGTACAGAGATAACGGGTCTAGATCTAATCTTCTGCATGTGGATATTCCATTTTTCCAGCATTCATTCATTCATTCATTCATTCATTCATTCATTCATTCATTTATTTATTTTTGCAGAACCGAGGATTGAACTTAGGTCCTTGAGCTTGCCAGGGAAGCACTTATTTCACTGAGCCATCTCCTGGCCCAGTATTTATTAATGAGGCTGTCTGTATTCTGTTTGTTTTTATTTATTTATTTGGCAGAACCGGGGACTGAACTCAGACCCTTGCGCTTGCCAGACAAGCGCTTATTCTACTGAGCCATCTCCCCGGCCCCCTCTGTATTCTGTATTTCAGGTGATTCCTAATGTGTAGATAAACTTGCAAACCACGAATATAATCTTTATCTGAATTTTTTTCTTCTTGGTGGAACTGGGGATTGAACTCAGGCCATTGTGCTTGCCAGTAAAGCGCTTATTCCACTGAACCATCTCCCTGGCCCAAAGTTTGGAAGACTGCTTTTTTTTTTTTTTTTCCTGGTGACAGCAGAGATCGAACTCAGGACCTTGTGCTTGCCAGGCAAGCACTTATTCCACTTAACTATTCCCCCAATTTGTGAATTTGGATTTCCTGGTTTAAAAAAAAAAAGATTTCTAGTGTGGATCCTGTTTGGATACATTTTTTTTTTAAATGTATTTAGTACAGGGTCTCACTACACAGATCAGACTCACAGTGATCCTATATTTTACCCTCCAAAGAGCTGGGATTACAGTCCTATGCCACCACACACAGTCTCATTCGTAGTTTTAGAGCACCCTGGGGTATGGGCTGGCACTGCAGGCCAGGGATCAAACTCCCAGCCCCTGTGTTGCCTAAGCAGGCACTTTAATCCATTGAGCTATCTGGCCAGCTCTGGAAACATTTTTATTCTGTTGGTTTAGAGATCTCTCTGTTGATTTATTTGATACACATATTTATAACAGTAACAACTGAGTTCTCTTTAAAAATTTTCTGGTCTTCTATTTTTCCTTCCTAAGTTGGTATAGGTGCAAAGAATTGCAGTTCTTTAAGTTTTCTCTAACTAAGCAATTGGAAAGCTTTTCTCCACTTTTTAGTAGTTGTATGCTCCTTCTCAAAGGAATGGGTGCAATATCAGGACAACAGATACCCTGAGCTGTGCCTTATCTTCCTTATGGAAATGGAAAGTAAATAGTCTGGAACAATTAATGGTTAGTCAGCTCTGGGATTACTAATGTTGACTAGCAATAAAAAAGTGATCCCAGTGAACCAAGAAGAGAAATTCTAGGGAGTGAAGAAATGTATTTTAGCTAGTCTGAACAAATAATGATAATTTTCATACCTAATATAAATATTTAAGCTGCCTGAAAACACTCTGAAGTAGATAGGACAAGTATTACTACATGTTGCAGATAAGAAACCGAGATTCAGAGAATTTGAGTGACTTTCCTATCATACAAAAAAATGAAGTGACAAAAGTTGGAACTTGAATCAAAGTGTGACTCATATAGGTTAGTGCTGTTTGACTATTTGCTTACTCGTTCAGAAACATGTGTTTGTTCAGGTATTGAGTCAGATACTTGTACCAAGTCCTGTTACTTGATCCAAAGAACTCAGCATGTAAAGCAATGAAAGACTGATGTGTCAAAAAAATAATTATAGGGCCAGGGAGATAGCTCAGTAGAATAAACACTTGCCTGGCAAGTGCAAGGTCCTGAGTTCAATCCTTGGTGTCGTGAAAAAAAAATTCAATATAGTGTGATATAGATCATGACAGGTAAGCACTGAGTACTGTGGTAGCACAAAGGAAGGTTACCTGTCCCAGGAGAAAGGGCTCAAAGTCTAGTGCACCTGATGAGACAGAAACAGATTTATTGAGCAGAAGGGGTACAAACACTTGAGAAAGTTGAGGAAGATCTTGCTAAAGTCATAAATTTTCTCTTTCCTTTTTGCAGAAAAGTATCTTCCTTAGAAAAATGAAAGTATGACCAAAGCAAATATTTATTTTTGGGTTTTTGAGACAGTTCTCCCTGTGTACTTAAAGCTAGAACTCACTGTGTAGCCTAGGCTGACCTTGAACTCACAGCGATCCTCCTTCCTCAGCTTCCCAAGTGCTGGGATTACAGGTATCTGCCATCATATTTGGCAAAGGAAAGATTTTGAGCACACATAATTTGGACTGTCAAGAAATTGTTTAATATCCTTGTGTATTTTTTTCACAAGAGAGTGGGACATTTTAATATAAACGTTCCAGAATGAGCTGTTTCTTTCTTATTTTGTGGAACCAGGGATTGAACTCAAGCCCTTTTATTTGCCAGGGAAGCACTTATTCCACTGAGCCATCTGCCCAGCCCCAGGAATGGACTGTTTCCATTCTGAAGTAGCCGAACGTGAGTGATGTCACAGTCATTGTAACAATTCAATATTGTTTTTTTTCTGGCGAGGGCTGAAATCATTTATTTTTTCATAAATTTAAATTCACTGCTTTTATAGGTATGCAAGACCAGCATACTGAGTTTCTAGTACATAGTAGTAACAGCTTTTCTGTCTGTTGGTGTTTCTTCTTCCCTTTCCTCTCTTTCCCTGTTCTATAACTAGATCTTAAAGGGGGCCTCTGTGCTTTGTCTTAATTATCTTCTGTTGACCTGACATAAAAGTGACTTTATTTTCTTGGTCTTAAGTTAGATGCCTGTTCTTCTTATATGTGTTCCTTTAGCACTTTGGGTATCTAAATTATAAAACTTTTTACATTGTCATATGAATTGTCTTACTCTTCTACTGAATTCTTCTAGTTCAGAATTCTTATAATCTCTAAAAGCCTATATATATATATATATATATATATATATATATATATATATAATAAGCAACATGAATAAATACACACATTGAGTGGTCATATGTAAGTATTACTTCTCAGACTCCATAAAAATGATGGGGCCCGTGAGATAGCTCAGTGGACTAAACGCTTGCTTAGGCAAGTGCAGGGATCTGGGTTTGACCCCACCACCACCACCACTGGAAGAACCAGGGATTGAACTCAGGTCCTTGCACTTGCCAAGCAAGCACTTATTCTACTGAGCTATCTCCCTGGTCTCTATATGTTCATTTTCTAGGAGATTGTTTCTTCCTTCCTTCTTTCTTGCTTGCTTGCTTGCTTGCTTGCTTTCTTTGTGTTTTTTTAGGGAAGGATCTACAAGGTGTTTAGGGTCTCACTACTAAATCCGACTCGCAGTGATCTGCCTGTTTACAGCCTCCCAAGAGCTGGGATTACAGGCATGCTCCACCAGGCCCAGTCTCAGTTGCCATCTCAATGTGCCCCTGTGGGCGGATCAGCACAGCAAACCTGGGGATCAACCCCCCCACCCCTGTGCCTGCTTGCAGGTGCTTTAATCCACTGAGTTATTTGGCTGGCTCCTTAGGAGACTTTCTACCTTTAATTTTAGTACACTGTATTAAATTTAGGAATTTAATAGTAAAATGGTTAATACTCAAGATTTGGAGCAGAGAAATGTAATCTGTAATCCCAGCAGTCTGGGAAGTTGAATCAGGAGTATCACAAGTTCAAGCCCCAACTAGACAATTTAGTGACTTTACAAGACCTTTTCTCAGCATAAAAAGTAAAGAAAGCTAGAGATGTAGCTCAGTGTGAAAGTCCTGTTTAATCTCCAGTACTGTTTTTTAAAAAATGAAACATTTGGAGTTAAGCCACCTGAGTAAACTTGGATGGGTTGTTTAATATCTTATTTTTTTTTTATTATAAAGTGTGGGTTATATGGACTTAATAGCTTCTGTAAAGGTTAAATGAAATAATATAACAATATTCCTAAAGCAGAAAAATCCATTATTAAATGATAAGTCTTAGCTGGGCACAATTGTGCATGACTATAACACAGCAAACACTTTGAGAGGCTAAAGCAGGAGGATCATGCATTTGAGCCTAGTCTGAGTAACTTAGCAAAATATTGTCTCCAAACTTAAAAAAGGACTGGAGAACAAAAAGGACTGGAGATGTAGCTCAGTGCAAGGGCTCTGGGTTCATTCCTATTAAAAAGAGAGAGTTTCCTATTAAAGCAAAGCTATGGGAAAATGATATTAAAAAGATGTAGGATCAAATTCTGGCTCTGTCACTGAAGAACTGGATGGCCACAAACAAGTTGGTTATATTCTCATGAGGTATCTTCCTCATGTTTTTATGTACAAATTTGGGATAGTACTACCTACTTTATAGGTTCTGAGATAATGCATATATATCATCTATACAATGCACCTCACATTGTAGGCATCCAACGGGTAGTATCTATTAGTGTCACCATGCTTTCAGTTATAAAGATCCTTAAAAGCACTCTAAAGTAGATAGGGCATTGCTATGGTTTGTGTCTAGTTGTCCCCTCAAAGCCTTAGCAGCCAGTCTAGGGTCAGCTTCTGGAGTTTGTAATTGATTACTGTGGGTGTGAATGTTGCTACAGCCTTGGGACAGGTAATTTGCATTACAATGCAAGGTGGGAAGAGAAGCTAACTGCTTGAGCTGCCACTACCTCTCCCTTGTGCTCTTGCTCTTTGCCACCGCCATAAAAAGTTGCTCTTGGCTTTGTGCTGCTTTGCCTTGGAGCCAGTTGAATATAGAATGAACTTCAGTAATTGTGAGCTAAATACCTTTCCTTCCTTCAATTTGTATATTGGGTATTTGTCCCAACAATGAGAGAAGAGTAAAACAAGTATATATAGTGCATTTCAGGAAAAGAAAAATATAAATATTTTAATAGCAAATTTATTGAGACATCATGAGATTAATGTGTTACCTTTGGCCTCCACAAATAGAAGAATGCTCAAAGTAGTGGCCAGACATTTATTATCCAGGCCACCTGCTGCTTGTGTAGGCTTGGTCATTGAGATTGTTGCACATGGATTTTCAATTTTTTCTCTAAAGACAGAGTGCAGTGGGTTTTCTGCAATATACAGTATCCTGTAGTGTCCCCCACACTCTCTAAGATAACATCATCTGTTAAAAAAATATTTTTCTGGAGTATACTTTTTTTGGAAGACTGTTTGTGTTTAGATATGATTATAAAGATGAATATAGTTGAATATGTCATGTAACTTTTACTTTTTTGTCATACAGCCTTCCTACTTTTCCAGTCTTCAACATGGTTAAGTATTTGTTTGCCAGTATATATTTTTATACTTTACAGATTAGGAAGTGAGGTCTTCACCACTCTACAGTGAAATTATGTTGTCTTTTTGAGATAGGGTTTCATTCTGCAGTTCAAGCTGGCCTTGAGCTCACTTTGTAGCCCAGGCTGCTCTCAAACTTTTAATGATTCTCCTGCCTCAGTTTCCCAAGTTCTGGGATTACAGGTGTGCACCACTGTGCATGGCCCTTTTTTTTGCCATACCATACCAGGAATTGAGCTCAGGACCTGGTGCTTGCTAGGCAGGCACTTATGCTGCTGAGCTATAACTCCAGCCCAAGTAATTTATAGTGCGTTCTTTTAACTCTCTTCAGATTATTAATAAAAATTGTCCCAAAGCTCATTAGGATAGTAAAGACTGAATTATTTTTTTTATCAATTTATTTGAATTACAGTGGTATATCAGTTCATTAACTTAGCTTTTTCTGCACTTCTGGTCATAAACTGAATTAGCCTAGAACCAAATCAATTTCTCCATAATACTGAACCTATGCATTGAGTTTGATTCAGTTCAGTTCACAATTGGAATAGTGGAAAGAATTAAGCTTGTGAACTGAAGTACACTGTGTATAATTTGTTCTAAAAAGTGATTTTGACATTGTAGGATTATACCGCTATAACCTACAATAAAGGTTAAATGAGCTAGTGTAGCACCATTTCTAGAATAGAAAAATCCACCAAGTCTTAGCTGGGGCACAGTTGCAAATGCTTATTATCCCAGAACTCTGTGCTTTTCAGTTAGGAAATAAGTTCCATAGCAGGGAAGTCATTTTCATGTTAACGTAAGTCATTTTTACAAGGTAATACTGGAACACAAGTCTAACTTTTGAACTTTTGAGTTCATGTGTCTCCCGAAGTTACATGAAATAGGTACTATAACCCAAGAGGTGATGGCTATTTAGATTGCTTTTTGGGTTGGGTTGTTTTTTTACTTTTTTTTTTTTTTTTTTTTTTTTTTTTTGCCGAACCGGGGATTGAACTCAGGCCCTTGCACTTGCCAGGGAAGCACTTATTCCACTGAGCCATCTCCCTGGCCCTTAGATTGCTTTTTTGTATGTAATTCTCATTTTCAGAGATATTTGTTCTGTGATGTCCAGAAAACTATGAAATCTAGTTACTTTTGTAAGAAATGCCATATTCCATTCGTTTGTGCTCTTGAGTTTGTGTGTAAAGTATGATTAAAATGTGGTGAATGTTTTTTAAAAAAAATTACTACAAGGGGCCTGGGAGATGGCTCAGTGGAATAAGCGCTTCTCTGGCAAGTGCAAGGGCCTGAGTTCAATCCCTGGTTCCGCCAAAAAAAATTATTACAGTAAAAGCCACACTGCTATTAATCTCCTTCAGACTACTCTGACTATACTTTGAATTACTTATCCCATCAATCTTGACATTTTCTGAAGCATTTCTGGAAGTGCTCTTTAAAGTCAGTACAGCTTGGTCGGTGATCAAACTTGGGACCTTACGCTTGTCAGGCAAGTGCTTATACTGCTGAGCTATTTAAAGTGCTCTTTAAAGTCAGTACAGCTTGGTCGGTGAGTGAGAGCTCCAGGCCCGCCACACCTCTCCCAGCAATCCCCATTCCCAGCAATCCCCGGGCCCCAGAGCCAGCACAGTTTGGCTGGTGAATGAGAGCTCCAGGCCTACTGCACTGGAGGGACATCTCCTGGGGCCCCAGACACAGTGCAGCTTGGCCAGGAACCAACAGAGGGGAACTACAGGAGCTGCAGCAAAAAGGAACTGAACAAAACAGCTAGATCCAGGCCAGGCATAACTGGATAATCTCATACTTAATAGACTGGCACCTGAATCTCATTAGATGCTAAGGTTATAACTGCACCAAAGCTCTACACCAAAGGTCAGAGGTCAGTGCTATACAAAATGACAAGATAAGGAGAAAAATGCAATCTCAGGCCTCAAGTCCACCAGTAAGTGCAGAGGACACTAGCTCAGCTGAAATGAATGAATTAACAGATATGGAAGCAAAGGAACAACAGCAGAAGATATAGAGGAACTCAGATGAGAATTAATTCCTGAAATAAAAAAAGAAATATCTGAATACATAGCATCTGAATTAAAGAATCAAATGCAGAAACATCAGGGGGAAAACCAATGCTCACCCAAAACAAGTGCAGAGAGTACCATTCCAGCTGAAACATATGAATTAACAGTGTCTAAAGCAAAGAAACAATAGCAGAAAGGTCATGAGGAACTCAAAGCAGAAATAATTTCTGAAATCAAAAAAGAATTCTTTGAAAACAAGAATTCTTTGAAATAACAGCATCTGAAATACAGAAACAAGTCCAGAAATGTGCAAAGGAAACCCAACTTGGAAGAAACTCTGCAAAAAAAGAATTAATAACTACCTCTAAAAAAGACATGGATAATAAAATAGAGATCAGAAATATGGATTCCTTGAATGAGCAATACAGAAAAGAAATAGAACACATGAAACAGAGTCAAAGAGATATAAAAGAACTAAAAATGTCAATTATGAGTCTACAAAATCGTTTGAGTGAAAGTGAAGACAGAGTTTCAGATCTTGAAGATGCTGGTGCAGCTAGTGAAAAGGTGAGAAAGGATTAACAACGACGATGCAGGAAAAAATAATCCATCACCTGCAATATGATGCCAGGATGAACAATGTGAGATTAATTGGTATCAATGAGAATGAAGGAGTCAATACAAATGACATAAAAAGAATCTGAGGAGAAGTATTCGCAGAAAACTTCCCAAATATGAGGAAACAATTCAACGTTCATGCACATTCATATTGGTCAGGGGAAAAATTCAAGAGGAAGAGGTAACACTCATAAATATCTATGCACCAAACACAGGAGCACCAAAGCATACAGAACACCAAATAACTTCAACCCAAGTAAAAGCACACTGAGACATATAACAGTCAAGATCCCAGAAATCCAACACAAAAGTAATATATTGAAAGCTGCTAGAGAGAAGAAACAGATCACATTCAAAGGAAAACCCATCAGAATTACAGCTGACTTCTCTACACAAACCATGAAGGCAAGGAGAGCATGGGGCTGAGTTCTTCAAGTCCTGTACGAAAACAAATTCCAGCCCAGTCTATTATTCCCTGCAAAACTCTTTCAAGTTTGATGGAGAAGTGAAATACTTCCATGACAAAGAACAACTAAAGAATTTCATGTTGACAAAGCCATCCCTACACAGGCTGCTGAAAGATGTTCTAGAGAGAGAGACCACAATGACCAGAACTCCACGAATGAGAACAGAAGGAACCCACTAAACAGGACAGTTAAACACAGGATACAAAGGAGTAAACAACAGCAGGTAAATGTCATGACAAACATAAGTCAACACATTTCAATTATAACCATCAATGTAAATGGACTCAATTCATCAATTAAGAGAAATAGACTGACACAGTGGATTAGGAAACAAAATCCAACAATATGCTGTATACAAGAAACACACTTAAAAGGATGTTCATAGGCTCAAAGTCAAAGGATGGAAAACAATATTACATGCTCTAGCACCTCAGAAAAAATCAGGAGTAGCAATTCTGTTCTCAGACAGTCTCAACTTCAAACCAAGAAGGATCAAATGAGACAAAGAAGGTCACTATATATTGGTCAGGGGAAAAATTCAAGAGGAAGAGGTAACACTCATAAATATCTATGCACTGGACACAGGAGAACCCAACTATATAAGACAAATCTTAATGGACATGAAAAACCTAATATCTAAGAACACAATCTTTTTTTTTTTTTTTTTTTTTTTTTTTTTT
>PVKA01024159.1:0-34627 GCA_004027165.1 Ctenomys sociabilis | reverse complement strand
TGTCTAAATTTTAAAAATATATTATACTAAAAGGTATGTCAGCATTAATCTCCCTCAAAATACTCTCTCTGACTTTGGACATACATGTCCCATTTTTCTTGTGGCTTTCTGAAGCAACTTCGGAAGTCCCCTTCCATGCATTTCCTTTAAGAGGAATGCTGCCGAGTGCCACCCTGTGGGTTCATAAAGACATCATGGTGTGGCCCTGTCCACATCATTCACCATGTTTCACACCATGCAACTTCTGGCTTTTTCCAAGGTCAAAATGACTATGAAAGCCAAATGTTGGAATCAATTTGGGACCCCGAGGCAGCCAGGACACCACGAGTGCACCCAGTCCTGATGAAGACTTCCAGCTCTGCTTCAGGAAGAGGAAGAAACAAACAATGGGTGGGACTCCTGTGTTTGAAGCATGGGGAGTATTCTGAAGTGGTCTTTGTCATGGCAATGTGTCTTTTACTGTGACAAAATTTTAAATTTAAACATTCATAATATCTTTTTAAAACATTGGAATAAAATGCAAGGAACAAAATTTACCATTAAGCTTCTTTTAAGTACCTAGGACAGTAGTGTTTTCACACTGTCCCACTTATTTTACTGGATGGTGTTTGCAGCACAGAGATACGACATTCCAGGTAGGAAGCAGAGCTGTGTACAGCATCCCCTTCTCTTCTCTCCTTTCCTCCATCTCTTGGTCTCCTCCCTCTTTCTAAAAGACCTATCTCCCCTTACCATCTTATCTTCTACTCTGCTTTTTATTTATGTTTTAGATTTCTGATCTAGGAGAAATCATGTGATATCTAAGTCTGTGTGCCTGATTTATTTCACTTTATGGTCTCAAAGTTCATCCATTTTCCTACAAATGACTCAAGATTATCCTTCTCAATGACAGAATAGAACCACATTATACATAAATGCCATATTTTCTTTATCCATTTATCTGCTGATTGACATAGAGGCTGCTTCCAAGATTTAGCTCTTATGGTAAACACACATCTCTCACTGTAATATGCATATTCAACCCCGTTGGGGAGCTACCTAGAAAGGGAATAGCTGGGTCAAATACAATTTCTAGTGTTAGAGTCTTGAAGAATCTCTGTACTGATTTCCATAATGGTTCTACTAGTTTACATCCCACCAACAGTACAGAAGGGTTTGCTTTCTCCCAGCAATCTTGCAAAAATTTGTCACTACTTGATTTCTTAGCCATTCCTTTTGGAATAAAATTGAATATCAGTGTTGGTTTTATTTGCATTTCTCTAGTGACCAGTGATGTCGAATACTTTCCTATGTTGGCCATTTGTTTTTCTGCTAAAAAATGTCTATTCATGTCAGTTAGCCATTTTTTAAATAATTTTATTAAGAAACAAATAGCAATGAGACAGTTTTAAAACCAATTAGTAGGACAGTTTCAATAATTAATACATTATGTATTGTATTCTTAATGCTTATTCATAGTACAAGATGCAGACATGATATCCTGTCCACAAACACTATTAGAACAAATCTATTCATTGAATTAAGAGAAAGTAGCTGTATACCTATCTTAATTATTTTGAATATACAGATACAAAAATGGGTGTTCATTTGTATCCCCTTTTTTGTTAAATTTTGTCAGAGAAGAGTATTCCATTGTCATTTAAATATTGTAGGTGAGTTCACTAAAATAATCCAATATAGTCTAGTAGTCCATAATAGCAGTGGGTTAACCGTGGAACTGGCAATGTCAGAAGTTGTTGACTTGAGCCTTTTACAGTTCAGCATATTAATATGGCTTTATTTTTTATACCTCGTTTTCATACTTTTCTGCAGGATGGTTAAGACCAAGATAAAGCAAGACCTATACAACAAGAAATGTATCTTTTGTATCTTACAAGGTCAGTCAAATCCCCTCAGGATTTATTGTGAAACCCTGTACCGCAGTCTGTAGATCCTTTGTCACTGTCAGCCATTTTTGATCGGGTATTTTATTTGGGAATGTCTTTTTGAGTTTTTTGTACGCATCGGTAATGTTAAGTGTATTTTCACTGTTGTAAAATGGCGCCCAGAACTTTGCCATCTTGCATATTTGAAACTCTACCTTCATACCGATATCTGTATCTATATATCTATATCATCTGGGTCTATATATCAACCCCTCTTTCTAATCTTCCCATAGCCCCTGGCAGCCACCATTCTACCTCGTCTCCACGAAGCGGATCACTCCAGCTTCCTTACAGGAGAAGCGTCACACAGTACTCATACTTTTGTATGTCCGGCTTATGTCCATCAGCGCAGTGCCTATCCATGTTGTGGCGAGTGTTCAGACTGCCTTCCTTGTTATGCCTGAATCACATTCCGTGGTAAGTAGTTGGGCAGGGGCTTTAAAACTTTCTGATCCTCTGCTTTTCCATCCATAAAATGATGATGGTGCAAGCAGCCCCATCACAGAGATGTTATTAGAATTCAACTGATTAATATATACCAAATTCTTAAAAGGATACTTCTTGGTGTGGGGTAAGTGTTCTCTAATTGTTAGCCGCTATCATTATTATTAGTCTCATTCCATGGGTCCCAAATGACAGAGCTTTCTAGATTTGGCAACAATAGTGACTATTTAGCAAATACTTCCTGTATTTTAAGCATGTGCCAGAGAATTTATATTACATATTTAATCCTCAAAAATGTTGTAATATAGTATTGTTATTTTCATGCTTCTGAGGAGTTAGCTGAGCTCAGAGAACTTACCACAAGTAAGGAAGTGGGGAGTTTGGGTTCAATGCCAGAGTCCTCTGACTCAAAACCCACATTCAGCCCCTATGCCACCTCCCAAGGGGACAAGAGGAAAGCTGGGCAGGCTGCACCTGTTTGTAGATGGCCCTGCTTTTTAATCATGGTGAGCCAGAACCCGTCCACAGCCCCAGGGACACCAAGGTCCAGCAGCAGGTTCTAGCTAGCTCCTCTCTTGCTCTTTTGCTTGAACCAAAAAAAAAAAGCCTTGGGGAGGCAACGGCTTTGATGCTCTAAGAAGGAGCTTTTATAGTGGGATTTCAAGAACTGATAGAGGCTGGCTGGAAGAAATCAAGGTGAGTGCTCATGTCACAGATGATAAAGTTCAAAGGACAGAGAGTGGCTCTTCACATGTGCCTACTTGTCATAGGTCAGTGGGCTTACAAAAAAGAGGCAGAGCAGCCTGTGGCTGGAAGGGCTTAACAGGGTGATGTAGTTAAAGGGGAAGCCCATCTGTGACCCATCACAGCCTATTGTTCTCTGGTTAGAAGACTTTTATAGATTAAGTACACAGGGAGGGAGTTTAGAGACATAAAATGAAAACAGGAAACTTCCAATAAGCCACAATGTATCTGCGACCAAATATTCACTTCTTGGCGTTGCTGGGACAGCTCCAAGGAAAATAGCCCTCCTGTTTTCCTGGAGGTTCTTGCTGTTACCCCATCTTTTTTTTTTTTTTGGTCTTTCTCATGAATCCATTTCATTGGTTCACAATCCTGAAGAACAGTAAGAGACAGCAGGATGAAGAGCCTGCCCAGGTATGCAAGGCAACACAAATGTGTGTTAGGGAGTGCATGTGTGTGTGCATGTGTGCATGCACGCATGTGCACATATGTAAATGGCTATCAGCATTTATTTCTGACTCAGACTTTGCTGCTAAAACTTCACTGCTGGCTGTCTTACTTGCTCCTTCAAGCCCCTTGTCCTAAATGTCTTGGCCACAAGGGAGCTGGTCCTGTTCTGACTTTGTACAAAATCCAGTTTCCAGACTTTGAAAACTCAAGAATTCTTTTGGCTTAGGAAGTGAGGAGTTGCCAGTGCACTCAGGAGCAAAGTCATCCTTGGGGTCCATCAGTCACTTCCCAGCACCACCCCTCAGCTGTCTGAGAAGGTTGCTCACACCCCATGGGCCCTCCCCTCTTGGTGCTGCAGGAATGACATCAATAGTAACTACAGCAGCACTAATAGATGCAAATCTGCAGGGATGCAGTCAGAATGACTGGATAGCAAGCATGGGCAGCATGTCATGCACTACACACACCCTTCAAGAGACACTTTCACTGATGCTAAAGTTACTCAAGATTTGAGAGCACTTTGGCAGTGTGGGTTCAGGAAGGCCAGAGGATGATTCTCTGTGCTATCTTTAGTTGCCTTTGAAAAGCTTACCCTCTCTGTCCAGCATATGCCCAAGAAGCCACCTGAAAGGGCTCAGGGGATGGCTGTGGGACCGTAGCAGAGTATTTTGGTGGTTGGCAGATGTTTCTCAGAGGGGTGGGACTTTGTAGTGAACTCTGAAGTTGTTTGGTTTCAATTCTCTTGCCTGAAAAGTGGGAGTAGGTGGGTGCCTGCCCTGACTACATCATAATTCAAAGCCAAGTTATCATCATTCAGGTATTCAGGCTTCTGAAGAGAGATGCTGCAGGCTGGGCAAGTGTGCTCTGTAGTCCTGGGCAGTGGCAGTGCCTCTACCCACTCCCAGCCCCACATCCAACCCTGTGGCTAGGCTTAAGGTCCTGCCTGCTAGAGGAAACAGATTCTTACTTAAAGAGGAATAGATTCCCTCCCTTCCCCACACGATCTTTCTGCAGGTACAGATCCCTGGAAGTACATGCCACACCTGACCCCCATCCTCTGAAGAAAGCAGCCTTAGGATGGGGAGCTGTGGTCAGCATCTCATCCAAGCTGCTGCCCTCTAGATGGCTCTGCTCAATGCTTTCTGCTGTTTTCAGTCTGTCTTCTGCAGATTTGAGACTGGCAAGCAGCTCAGGTGTTTGTTCATGTGCCAAACCCCAGAGACCCTCTCACCACTTCCTTTCTTTTTTCTTTTGCCCTGTGCTTGGAAAGAGTGGGGTTCCCTAAACAAGGACCTGGGGGAGGTGCTCATGTGCCCTTCTGGAGGGGCAGCAGCAGGGGAAGGAAAGGAAGAGCTGAAAAAGCAAAGGCACGAGATGAAAAGCGGGTGATTAGGAGAGATAGGGATCAAGAAGTGTTTAAATCTGTGCAGGTACCCGGGAGCTGGTTCATGGGCTGCACATGGCTGGAGCTGATTCTGAGAAGAAGCTGTGCATTCTAAGAGCCCAGGGCAGATGGTTGTTTGCTAGAAGGGCAATATGTAGCTCCCAGAAAGTAGTGCTGGGCATCTGTGTGTCTTATCCTGGCCTGGGGGTGATGAGTGCTTATCTGAAGCACATCTGTATATGAGGTGGACACCAGGCAAAGACTGAGTGTGTGTGTGTGTGTGTGTGTGTGTGCGTGATTACATTTTATTAATCTATAGACCACGTGTGTTCATGTCTGCATGTTCCCAAATGTATGAGTAGGTAGGCCTGCCAGGAAGGCAGATGAGCATTCTAAAACTCTGACCAGCTAGCAAGCCATGCCGTGTCTGTGAGGCAAGTCTTATTTCTGGGTCAGGGCTGTACTTGCCCACCTCCAAGTAGAAGCAGACTCTAAATGGGTGGCAGTGTTCAAGGGCACAAACTCCTTCTCTGTAGGACTGATTTCCTGAGTGGCCTGTAGCCAGGAGCTGGTGGCCCACCAGGGACTTTCACCCACAGGTTCTCATGAAACCATCCAGTGTGTGGAGCAGTTCCCTCAAGGGACAGAAATGAGGCTCTAGCCTCAACAGCTGCTGCCTTTTCACTGTAGAGTCAATATCATTTCCTTTGCATGCCAATGTCATTGTATATTATTTCCTGTTTTTATACCATCTCCTCTTACATCCCCTCCCTTCCAATGCTTAAGGGCCAGAAGTGTGCAAGACAGTCAAAACTTGTGGTGTGGCTTTCTCTGTCCTTGGCTTCATGGCAGGACTTACATGATCAGGGTGGAGGTAAGTCACAAGTGCAGAGCTTAGCTCCTGGGTGGCACTTTCTGTCAAGGTCCCAAGCCAATAAGTTTCATTTTTCACCCCTTAAAGGTATTTAAACATGAGCAAAAAGAGGTTTACCATAGGTAGGAAGAAGCACTGCTGTCAGGAACTTGGGAGTGTGTCCCCATCCCAGTTTCATGACAGAGGTCAACCAATACTGTCACTGTGACCTAAGGTTTCTCATCTATAATATGGAAACAACAATAATGACAACATTTATCTAAAGCCAGTAATGTGGCAAGCTAAAAAGTTAATACATAGAAATTTAATCCTTCTCAAAATGTCATGAGTTGGGACTATTATCCCTATTTCACAGATGAGGAGAACATGACTCAGAATATTAGATAATTTGTCTGAATACTTAGGCAGCATGCATACAGGGTTTGAACCTGGACGCAGCATCTCAGTTAGCCACTGCACCACTGGTACATCTCTGCAAGGCAAGGTGACCACTTGCACTTGAGAAGCAGGGTGACAATGCATGACCATCCAAGGCTGTCTGCAAACTCTCTGGGTCTCCCCCCTCCTCAGAAGGCAGGACTTAGGTCTCTCTCTTCTTAAAGTCCTTGATGGACTTCCATGACTGGCTTCACAGGGAAGAGTGGACACTGTGATATGTGATTTATGAGACTGAGAGACAAAGACCATTGACTTCTCCCAGTCTCTCTTGGGACACTCCAGGATCCCTGGAAACCTGGCTAGCTAATGGTGCCACGTAGAGAGGCCATGGAGAAGGAGTAAGGTGTCCAAAGCTCTGACTGGCTATGTCCTCCACATGGATTGAAGATGGCTTCAGGATGAGCCCAGTACAACTTTCTGTGATTTTTGTTTGGTACCAGAGATTGAACTCAGCACTCCACACTTGCCAGGTGGGTGCTTATGCAGCTGATCTATCACCCTGGCCCAACTCTCTGTGATATGTACAGCTATCAGGACAGCTCAGCACCAGAACTCCTGCACGGAGCACAGACAGCACTCAGGTCCGTGAGCATACGAAATGATGGCTATTTCCTTAAGCTACTATTTCAAGTGGTTTGCGATGCAGGAATAGGTGATCACAATCTTCCCTGAAATAGCCATGAGGAATTCTTGAAAGTGTGGATGTCAAGACCCTATGAGGATAGACTCCTCCCTTCCGTCCCCCATCAGCACTCACTGGGTGTGCTTAGCAGGACCTTCAAACTCAGCTCAGAGCAGGAGCTACTTACGCAGGAGCTGAACTGCCAACTCAATAAAACCGTGAACAGCTGTGACAGGGCCTTCGCTTTCCCAGCTTAACCCGTGATCTTCGTGGCCTTTTCAAAAATGAAAACGCTGTGTAGGATTCTAGAGAATGCATACTGGACTTGTGCTGTCAGTGGGTCCTCTGCTGGGACAGTGCTGTAACAAGTTTTCTTCAGATTGTAAAGTTTGTGAGGGAAAAATGCTTTACCCTTATTTTATTTTTCTGCTTATTTTGTGGATTTTATCATGGGGGTAGAGAATAATGCATATTAGAGTATGAAGAGGGAGCCATGGCCTCTCCAAAAGAAAAGGAGGGAATAAAAGAGAGGGGAAAAAAGAAGAAAGAAAAGAGGTAGAGGCAGAGAAAGAATAAAAGGAAAACAGAGGGAGAGGAAAGAAAACAGCAAGAATGCCAATGAAAGTAAAATACAAAAAAAGGGAAGGGCGGGGCTTGAGAGAAAGCCAGAGTGGAACTCGAAGAGGGACACAGGCTTGTGAGGATGCCTGCGCCACAGCTGCTTCCTGGAGCTGGGCATGCTGGGGGCCCCAGGCCACAGATCTGTCCACTTCGCTCGGTGCCAGCGTTGGCCGTGCATACACAGCGCTTGCCGGCAGCTCAACACCCTGAGCTCCTTAAATCGCTTTGAACCGCACTGAGTGGTGGATAAACATTTGTTTCACAGCTCACAAAGCAGAGCTGCTGGCTACGGGCAGGCTTGATGTAATGAGTTCCATTCTGGACCCCGGGGAGCATTTAGAATGGGCTCTTCTTTGCCCAGGCTGCCAGTCAAGCTGGTACCAGAGACAACGGGAGAAGAACACAACACTAATCTCTTCCTTCCATTCCTGTCCAGATCTGGACTTCCCATTCTCCTGGGATAGGATTGGGCAACTGAGTGCCCCAGGAGTCTCTCATGGGAGTGCCA
Source organism: Ctenomys sociabilis (assembly GCA_004027165.1). Lineage (NCBI taxonomy): Eukaryota > Metazoa > Chordata > Mammalia > Rodentia > Ctenomyidae > Ctenomys > Ctenomys sociabilis. The sequence continues at coordinate 26,617 of PVKA01024159.1, read as the reverse complement.
AAGAGAATGATGAGGCCACCTCCCATCTCTGCATCCTTGAGAAATTACTTGGCCTCGCCACAAGCAGCACAGACCACAGCCCCTGCTTCAGAGCTGAAATTTGCAGGCACTATCTCTGGTAGCATCTCCTCCTCTGCCTAACCCCAAGCAGCCTCTGCAGCCTTGAAGTTTGAATCTTAGGAAGGGGAGGGAGGAATAGTGGGACAGCTTGGCCTTGCAGCCCTCGCTTGGCAGCCACATTGCCTGACCACTGCTACCATGCGGTCTGAGCTCAGAAGCTTTCTTCTGACCTCTATGCTCAGAGGGACCCACTGGTGCCATGGGACCCCCTGGGCCAGGAACCACCATGTCCTTCAGTTGGACTCAAGTTCTCATTACTGCTGAAGAGGTGGAGAGGCACCAAGGGGGTTGTTGATTCTCCTCCTTATTCTCCCCTTCTTTCCAAATTCCCCACCTCAGGACAATATGCACACTGCTGGAAGGAGCTGAAGACCAGTTGATATGATGAATAAATGGTAATTACATTGTTGGCCTTTTAGCCCTTCCTCTGTGGATATTAATAGCCATTAAAGCCCTGCTGTTCTGCACCGCACCAGAGCTTGCCAGACAGCCAGAGCAGGTCGCTGCCCCGGCCCCTTTGCTCAGCTCCCTCCATTCTACTAGCTCTACTTCATTTGCTTTAGAATTTCAGGAAGAAAATGAACTAGCAAAGATAGTGGGTGGAAAATTAGAAGGGAAGAAAACAAATCCAAGGGGGAAGTGATTTAGGTTTTCAGCCAAATTGGTTGCTGAATTGGATTCTTGGACTGCTATGATTGGATCTCTGAGGGGTCATCTGGTCTCTTCCTCAGACTCTAGGCAGAAGTCATCATGAAGCTTATATCCTTTTCCTTAAAGTTACTGGAGCTGAAAGAAATTGGCAAATAAATTCAGAGCTGGACCCGAAATTCCCCACCAAAGCAAGACAGAAGACAAGAACAGGACTAAGGCTTAAACAGCAGAAGTTTAGAATAAATGTGGGCATCCTTGAAACTACCTTTCTTCCTAGAACCAGCCTGGCATGATGAAAGGCCATGGACCTTGGAATCAGAAAGAGGCTGGCATTATCTAGCTGGCCTCCTTGCATGACAGCTCTGTGCCTTAGCCTTCAGGAGATGAGAGGAATGTAGTCTTTGGGTGAGAAAGTTCAATCTTATAACTGTGTGATCTGTGGCAAGTAGTATACCTTCTCTGATCCTCATTTTCCTCATAAGAAGTAAATGTTCCTAGGATATGATAGTGTATAATAAATCCTAGGTACTAATAATCCAGGAATGTGTGGAGCCTGCTTGCTCATGAGGGCGATTGGTGTCCTCCGCTTCCCAAATCTGTGTTCAAGGGTATCATGGTGGTAGCTTAAAGTTGGTCATGGTAGGTATATTTACACCAGAGAAATTGGCAATGCACAAAGGTCTTTTGGCTCCCTTAAGAGAGACAGTTAATTATCTATACCAGAATGCCTTTGTTGCTAACCATTTCACCTTCATCCATGTGGGACGGAGGGTTTTGGATCTGGTCCTCAGGATTCCAAAAGCCACAAGCCAGTCCTTTTGGATGATACATTTGCCTTCCATCCACCACAACAAACTGCTCACTTCTAACAGGAATTGTCAAAATCTCCTTGAGGCCCTATTTGAAAGCTGCAGCTCCTTGATCTATTCAGCACCAAGAGGCAATTGTGGAGGAAGTTGACTGTAGTCCAAATCCAGGTATCAATTTAGAATGTTTTTTTTGCCTCAGACAACCCCGTACGATCAATCAGTAATGTAATCCTCTGCTAGTAAAACACAAAAACAAAGCCCCACCTTGCCTCTTAAACACAGCATCATTAGTCTTGGGATAAACTATAAATTGATGCATAGAGCAAACAGCCAGAGCTGCATCACAGGAATGGGAGCAGATGAAATAGCAGTACTTTATGGCAAATGACAAATCATTGCTCGTTCCATTCCCTATCAAGTGGAACACCATCAATCACGTGGTGGACTCCTTGGGTTCTAAGATGGATAGGACACCACAAGCAGAGTTGTGGCTGGCACCACAACTCTGGCCTGGGTAGATCTGTGTTTTGCTTTTGCTGGACATAGAACCAATTCACTCTCTGTATGGCCCTGTCCTTCATTCTAGTTTATAAGGGTGAGAAATGCAGCAAGCCCTGTAAATCATGATGTCCTTGAAGATAGGAATTTCATCTTTTCTGTGTTACATATAGTCCTGTCTGATGGTAAGGAAAGAGCCGAGCTTCCCACCAAGAGAGAAAGAAAGGAGGACACATCACCTTCTTTTGATTCCAAGAAGTCATTGAGTCCTTTCTGCCCCTCTTAAGTGACTCTCACCTGGGTCTGAGTGAGAGTCTGGGTCTGACAAGGATTCTGTAATTCCAAAACTTTATATCTGTTTTAAGTCATTTTCTTGTTGTTGGGACAAAATACTCAACAGGCAAGACCTAACCTGGGGTGTGATTGGTTCCTAGTTCCACCCTAGTGCCGTGGGCCACCCCAGAGTGACTTAGCATGAAAAGTGTATATAAAGGAGTCAAAGAAGGCTTCTTAGCTGCCCTGCCCCACTTCCTTAGAGAAGACCTAGTCTTTGCAGTGAAATGCTGGTCTTTGCAGTCAGCATAGAAGGAAGAGAGAGACTTGATGGATGCCACAGCTGCTGCTCCTCCTCTGCTCTTCATTGTTTTGTGCTGCCATCAACCGCTGTTGTTTGTGTTGGAGCCAGCGGAGTATGAATTGAAACCTCCAAAAACTGTGAGTTAATAAGCCTTTCCTTCTTTCATTTTGAGTGTCAAGTATTTGTCCCATCAGCAAGTAAATAGTAACTGAGACATCATGTCTCCTAAGAGTACATTCAGCTGTGGATTCATCAGTGGATCAGTCCACTGATAGATTATAGTGTCTATAATCTATATCTATAGTGTCTATTCAATTACCTCCTAAATGTCCCTTCTCAGAATACACAAGCCTTCTGGGAGACAGGCTAGATCTAAACCATACCAAGATCACTTCTTTCTATAGTAAAGTATTGTACCCAAAAGGGTCATATTGCTGTGTGCATATCTGTCCCCACACAATGGGTATCATCTGCACGCACAGCGCTGCTCAGTACCTCTCTGTAGTACAGATAAATAAAAGGATGGGTGTGTGTAACACAGTAGGAGGTTTGGATGGAAGAATAAAAAGAGAAAGTGAGTGGCATAGCTGCATAGTGAATGCAATGGCAGGGGATAGTGCTTTCAGGGATCAGAGACCAGAGTGTGTGATTCAAAGAGAAGGATAGGTTTGGAGAGAAGGTAGAAAACCTGTGGATAATACACGTCTCCTCCCCAGTTTTTCCCAGGGCCAGTACTGCCTCTCATTGGTTTTTAAGTAAAGCATGTTGAGAGCAATAAAAGTCAACGCCTGTCTCTGTCCTAGTGGGGACATGAGGCAAAGAGGGAAAGGTAGGTGGCTGTGATTTGCTGCAGCTCATGAATAATCCCACTGGCCCTATTTCTGGCCTTCTGCCATTCATGGAGTCAGGGAACTGAGGAGCAATAGAATCTTTCTGACTGCTGATTTAATTAAGTGTGGGTAGTCTGTGACAGAGGCTGATTTGGCACCCAGCCAAAGTAACAGGTGAATTGGTCGTGTCATTGATGGGTGAGTCCAGCCTTGTGTTTGGCCAAATCAACCAATCTTTGGGGATGACTGCGTACCTGTGAATAGCAACTGATCTTACTTTGGTACTAGGAGACACTGATAATGTTGTTAAAACCCATCAAAACAGCGAAGGCAAGGCCAATTATTTCACTCAATCTGACAGACCAGGATAGCTACAACGTTAGCAGCACTGAGTATTTGACATGATGCGCCCAAAACAATGATTGATTTTTTCCCACTGGGTTGTTGGGAACATTGTGCTGACACAGCTTAGGGGTACACTGGAAGCCACTGGCATGTTTCCTTTCCGAATTTCTCACCTTTGCCATCTGTAACTAGCAAAGGGGTTCTTCTTCCTGCCAGCTTGTCCCAGCTGACATCTACACAACCTTTACGCAGACATCAGGAACAGCTGTCTCAGGCGGAAGGAGGTTGGCTCCAGGTGGCCGATCAGTAGCAAGGTCAGGTGAGATAATGAGCCACAAGGAACACCTTTGCAAGGAGAAGGGAGCCTGTTCAAGAGACGAGTGGGTTGACATGCACCAGGCCTTACTCAGCGTCTAATGTTTGTCCTTCTGTGCAGCTTGTTTCTCAGTATGGGATCAAATTTATCTTTCCTTCTCTTCCTGTTTGCCTACCTTCTCTCCCTTCGTGGACTGGGCTTGATGCCATAGAAAAATCAGAGATGAGGTATCTCTCACCCCTGCCTGCAAGAATCTCATTACACTTTACTTGGAAAGAAGGAAAGTTTGAAAATAACCATACTAAAATAAAAATAAATAAATAAATAAAAACAGCAGGAAAAAGGATACACATTAGAAGAGATTAACTGATTTGATTTTGGCTTCACAGAGGAAATAAATAGAATACAGGTGAGCTCAGAAGGCCAGACAAGACTAAGATGGCTACAAGCATGGGGCGTGGCAGCATCTGGCCAAGTATAAGCAAGAGAAACAACCAAGATGTAGATGTACAAAATGGGCCAGAGAGGCCGAAGTAGCCAAATGTCTCCCTGAGGAGAAGGTGGGTGGGGGGCTATGCTAGTTAGTCTTGGTGGCCAGTTTGACTGGAGTGAGAGATTCCTGGAGAGCTGACTGACCAGGAAGGTGCTGACCTTACCAATGAGGACCTAGGTGGAAGAGGTGGGGCATGAGGTCATGACCTTGGCAACTCTATCTGTGCCCTGGAGCCTTCCACCCTCACTCTTCTTGACCAGCTGTCCTTCTGCGCATCCATGAGTTAAAAAGATTTCCTCCATCATGCTACATGATATCTTTGCCTTAGGCCTGGTCAACCATGGACTAAACCTCTAAAACTGTGAGCCATAATGAATCTCTTCCCACCTAAGTTGACAATGTCAAGTGTTTTGTTCCAGCAACAGTAGCACTGCCTCATCATAAGGATCAGAGGGTGATAAGGTTAATATTTTTTTTGCCTCAAACAAAAGGACCAAAGCAAAGGGGGTATTAGATGCTTCGTTGAAGATGTTGGACATATTTTGATCATTCATTAGAAGTCACTGAGAATTTCTTAGTAGATTAATGATATTATAGTTGATCATTAGGAAACATATTCTGGCATCTGAATGTAACATAAGTGTGAATGAAGGAAGGATATGCGACAGAGATAAAAGTTCATAGAATATGAGCTAGTCTGGGTAATGGCAATTAAGAGCTTGTACAGAGGCAGTCATGAGGAGGGGGTGAGGATAGAGAGCAAGCTGTCTTTGGTTGGGATACATTGGACATGGTTCCAATAGTTACAAACTGCAGTTTCATTCTTTATTACTTGGTAGTGCTCACTTGGGGAAAGAATGCAGATGGCTTTAGTGTCCCTCTGGCCTGCCTGCAGTTGCAGGTCTGCAGTGAAGAGTTCTGTGTGTGCTAAAACACAAGCACTTCCTCTAAGTCCTCCCTACAGGGCTTCCTGTCCTTTCTACACTGTGCCCCAGAATATTTTCCACAAACTAGGAGATCACTTAGCCTGTCCCAAAGTGGGGCTAGAATATTAGGAAGACAAAAATCTTCAGAAAACTCTCAACTAATGTGAGATGGGGCGTTGCTACCCCTTCAGTCTTTCAGTTTGGAAAAATCTGGCAACTTCTTGAAGGTCCCAGTGGAAAGGGAGCAGCACTGCCCAGAACACTGGTCCTGGTGGTATTTCTCACATTAATCTTCTCATTCCTAACTCTCTCCTCCTACTCCCTCACTCCTGCCCCTTGGGGTTACCCCATGCAAAATCTACCTGCATCACCATCCATTTCTTCTCCCAAAACTTTTCCTTGAGATGAACATACAGAGTGAGCTCTTCCCTAAAACAAATATAAGCAAGTTCAGAACTGTAGAGAGAGGGTGAGTTTGAAAGACAGGTTTAAGCATAATTTGCATGGAGAGAAAGTGGCCAGAAAGGATCAGAAAGAGGATATAAAGGAAAGAGAGAGAAGCTAGATCTGGTAGTCAGGAGGAGAAACAGTTTATACAGGGCAAGGGAATTGGGAGAGCATGGAGGGGTGAGGCTGAAGCGAAAGGACCATGAGTGCTGCTGCCAGAGGCAAATGCTACAGAGGCCCCATGAGGATGTGGCATTTGGCAAGTTCTCAAAGTCCTTGGGAGGGTGGTTTTAATGGGGCAGTGAAAGCCAGAGTTGAGGAAGTGGGGAAGCAGAGGTCTAGAGCATGGCAGTGAACCTACAGCACACACGCCACAATGGGGCCTACCTTCCTTTCTTTCTTTCTTTCTTTCTTTCTTTCTTTCTTTCTTTCTTTCTTTCTTTCTTTCTTTCTTTCTTTCCTTCCTTCCTTCTTTCCAGACTCTATCACTGAAAGTTCTTAAAGGTTCGCCCTCACAGGCCTAGAGCATAGATTGGCTGTCCCTAAGTTTGGCACTTGGAGTGCCAGATATTTTTTTTTTAATCATGTAGCAACATAAACCAACTAAGTCAGGAGCTCTATTAAAGGGAACATCTCTCTCAGACTAAGGGAGAAGGGAGAACAATGACAGTCTGATTGTTCTAGGCATCAAGACAGAAAGAAGACTGTAAAAAAGAGATGAGGAGATGCAGTCTGGGCAGAGAGGGTCAAATCAGTGGACTAGAGTTTTACATTAAAGATGTATCACAGAGGCAGAAGGACTCGGCAGCAGAGAAGGGATCAAGAACACAAGTAGCACAGGGTAGCTTAGTTCTATTGTAAGTCTTCTTTATTCCCATCTAACAGGAACAGGTGACATTGCACCAGGGCACTGGGCATCAACAGAAGGCAAGGAGTTGCTTCTTCCCTCTTGAGGAGAGAGGTGGAGAGAAACAATAGCTAGAAACTTGTTAAGTTCTCAAGCAATGATAGTTATGGCAGGAAAGAGAAAAATGCTCCTGACTTGAGTAACACCCATGTCCACCTACCTTGCCCTGTGCTCAGTGAGGAAGTTACATCAACCCGGAGAAAGTGTTGTGCTGAGGAGCTCAGGGGTGGACATGTACGATTTCCAGAAGTTTAGCCTTCTCTGTAGGCCAGAGGTGCACAATATAATGGCATTAAGAAGGAGGGCTGTCATACTCTTCCAGAAAGACTAAGCAAAGTTTTTCCGACAAAGCTATTACTCAGATTAACTTGGAGCTGAGAGACAGGAAGAAGAGGTATATGAAGGTTCTAGAATAGGAGCGGTCAAGGCAGGGCACTGAATAAAATAATTTACATGATTCTGATCTAAGAAACAGAAAGCAAGGTTGTCTTTTGAGGGTTGATGTTATGGGTTAAATTGAGTTTCCCCTTCCCCAGTGGAAGTCCTAAACATGTAGAACTTCAGAATATGGCTATATTTGGAGTTACAGCTTTTGGACAGCAACTTAAGTGAAATGAGCTCAGGTGGAGTCTAATCCTATGGGTCTCCTTCCAAGAAGAGGAGTTTCAGACATGAACACACAGTAGGCATAGAGTCACCTGCAAGCCAAGGACAGGGGCCTCACAAGGAAACACTGCCAACACTTTGGTCTTCAAGTTATAGCTTCTAAAAGTGGGAGGAAGCAAGTTTGCATTGTTTAATCTCTTCCAACCTCATTCTATGGCATTTCTTACAGCAACCCTAGCAAATTAATATGCAAGGATGAGGACTAGAACCAGGTCTGAGAGAGTGAGGGCAAGATAATGCTTTTGGAAAAGCTATGATGAGATGCTAATTAAAACTAAATAGATGAATTCCTGGGAAGAAGGTAGGTGAGCCCATGGTATCATGTCTGTCTGGTAAATAAGATGGTCATGTGTTCAGGGTCTGGTGTCAAGAGGCTCTTGGGTTGGGAGAACAGGGACTTCCAGAATGATTGCTAGGTGTTAGCTGGTTGTCTAGCAGCACAGGGTAGGAGACACAGAGGAGGCCAGAGAGGTTCTGAAGGGGGCTCTGGAGTCAAAGGTCAGAAGCAGAAGGGAGCTAAGGACAGAAATTGTGTTCATAGAAGGGCAGTGAGCTGTGAGAAACACACACAGATTTAAAATAGTGTACAGATCTGTGTGGTACTCTGTGAGGACTGAGGAAAACCACACAGTGCCAGTGTCTACAGTGGAATGGAGGAAAGGGTCTCCCACTGGTAGGGGTCTGAATTTAACTTGTGGATTCTGGAAGAGTTCAGAGCCCTGTCCTTCTTGCCTGCCACGCAGGACATTATGTTTCCTTTTTAAGGATGGACAGTGGAGGCCTTGAATGCTCACAGTCTTGGCTGAAGTTATGTGGCCTATGGGTACAAGAACCTGGACCTTTAACTTGCTCACATGTGCAAAGGCACGGCAGAGAGAGCCTTTCATAGAGGGACACATGTAAGAGCCATTTTCTTAAGCTCTCTCCCAAATGAAGCTTATGGATTAACAGAACCCATGACCAAGAGACAGTGAGGAGCCAAGACTCATGATACTGGGATTGCTTCCCTGCTTCTCCTGTTCTGCAGCCCTGGGAGCAACCAATCTCGGAGTCACCAACATATGCATGGAGGGTAACAGAAGACAACAAGAATGAGACATCCCGGAACATGGTTAGTCCTGCCTACTTCTGTCAGGTCTTTGTTCTAGGTGATTTTCTAAAGAATTCTGAAAGAATAGCCCTAGGTTCACATTACTCTGACCACAATTGAACATTCCTTGCATGTAACATGGAATCTGGCACCAAGGAGGCACCCATTAAACATTTCTTGAGCTACCACTGAATATACCACCAGTCTTCTGGTCTAGACTTCTTCCCCTGTCCCAGCACCAATGTAATCCTTTCAAGCAGCTCTCCATGGGTCCCCTGTTGCCTAGCAGCAGTTCTGGCCTTAGTGCTGAAGCACATTGGTTTGTTCTTCTCTGTCATGAGGTGCATGGCAAGGAACTGGTTACCAGTGAGGAAGTATCACAGCTGGGGAAGCTTTATGTGTAAAACAGAGAACATTTAAAAGGATGCTGCTAATTATATCTCTCTTGCTTTCTCTATACTGTAGTTACATTTTGAGTAGGAGAGCGAAGGGTGGAGTTGCAGCTGGGTGACAGGGCCTTGTACATAGCCTCTGTGAACAGAAAGGGCGGGTCTAAATAGAGAACTTTTCTGTAAGGCTCCTGACCAGGGAAAGAAACTTTTACAAAGTTCTGTCTGTTCCTTCACTTGGAAAGGATGGCCAGATCTTTAGATTTCTCCTTGCTAGGCTGAATATTAGCAGGTCTTCCTGGTGACTGGACACTTAGCACTCTCCTGAAGAGCATTTTATTTGGATGAGTGGGCCTCAGAGGACCTGCCCTCATTAGTATGAGACTGATTTCTCAATGTTGGCTCAAACATAGCAAATGCAGCCTTGTCCTATCAACCACAGTTCTGGGGGGGGGGCGCTCTGAACCATGTCTCTCTCCACAGCCATGGCTGTTTCACAGAGATCATTAACAAGGTGGAATTGGGTGCCCCCAGGATCACTACACAATATGCATTGTTGCTTTCTTTTAATGGACTTTCCAGAGACATTGATGTTGCTTGAACAGCAGTGTAGGCAGCTGCTAGTGCCAGGCAGTCACACTGTCTGCAAGGACAACCAGCCTGCCAGTCCTGCCCAAACAGATATGAACATGGGCAGATGGGTCGGGCTTGGAGGAGGAGGCACAGAAAGGGGTATGAAGGGAGGGGACTTGGGCAGAGATGCAAGGCAGCCCTCAGAGGTCTTTGTTATTGATTTAGCGTGAGGACTGAAAGTGGCAGGCAGGCAGGTGGCAGGGGCTGGTGGGCAGGAAGACAGGTGTAGGCAATCGTGGGCAGTGATGAGCTGGAGCGCTACAGATGTGGCTGAGGAGTCAGCCTGTGGTGATTAGCATGGGCGTTTATGAGTCCAGATGTGAGGGGCGAGTGGTCTCCTCCTCCACGCCCAGCGATTATAGGTCCTCCTACTCTCTCCAGCACCTCCCCTTCACACTGCCACTGCCCTCCTCTCTCTTCCCCTCAAGGGGAGGCTTAGAGAGGAAGACTATAGACTGCTCACCCCTGGTCTCCTGTCTGTCAGGCAGGCACTTCCTGAGAGGACCACACTGACAGAATACGCCAGGCACTGGGTGAGACGGAACATGTGCAGATCCACAAGTGTCACCACTCTCGCAGCATGAGAGCACATGGGATGGCAAGTGCCTGTAGAATCCTAGTCTCTACTTGGCCAGCCCTGCTTTTTGTAACATGCCTACCATTTAGAAAAATATTTTAAGTAGCATATACATGGTATCAAACAAGAAATAGTAATTATTCAATGCTTTGATGCTTCCCATAAGCCCTTCTAGTCACCAACCCCTACCTTCCTCTCCAGAACTGACCACTTACTTGGCTTTATTCATTTCAATTACTACAGACACTTCTTGATTAGTGTTTTGGAGCTGCATGTAAGTGGATCATATAAAATATAATATGTTGTGTCTAGCTCTTTTTCATCAATAACATATTTGTAAAGAACAATTTCTTTTTCTTTGTTGTATGTTACCCCACATAAGAGTAAACCACCATTATCTGTTTCTTAGATGTTTGGGTTGCTTCCAGATCTGGGTCATTGTCAATGCCATATCTTGAATCACTCTAGTTGGACTTCTAATGTGTATACACATTCATTTCTGTAGCCTTAAAACTGAAATAACTAAAATCTTAAGGCCTGAGTCCAATCAACTTCAGTAGGAGCTGTTCAGTAGATGCACACTCTGGCTGGGCCAGGCCCAGCTCTCCTTTCATGGGCCTGCCCTACCAGGCCACTGTGGCTCAGCAGCCTATAGAGGTCAACCACCACCAGGCTGCCTGTCTTCATGTTCTGTAAGACCAAGTTAGAGTCCACGAGTCAACTCGTGGTTCCCTAGCCTCATCTTTCACGTGTCCAGGACTCTGCCTGGCCGGAACCATTTTAGGTTGTCCATGCAGTGATAACCCCTTTAGCCAGACTTCTGTGACTCATTGACCAGGTGCTTTGCCAGGTGGACTCCTGCCTCAGACCTCACTCAGGTCCCACAGAGTTGGAATGCAGCAGTTACTCTGAGTTGATTTCTGTAGAACTTGTTGAGCCCAGGTTCTGGCTTCTGTGTTGGAGACGGTGACACTATCAGAAATAGAGCTCAGCATCTTGAGAAGAGAAGCAAGTGAACTGGAAGACACAAAAATCAATGGAATTGGCATTTTCTTTATTAATGGGAACAATTTGTCTTGGGTTAATGGCTGTTTACACAATTTCAAGTTGTCTAGCCCTTTGAGTTTCGCTGGGTCCTGGCCATTTTTGTGGTGTGTGTGTGTGTGTGTGTGTGTGTGTGTGTGTGTGTGTGTGTGTGTTGTTGCCTCACAATGTCTGTTTGTTTCCATGCCATACCAAAGTGCCCTGCAGGCAGAAGAGGATGTGAAGCAGCACAGTCATATGGCTAATGATGGGCGATGAGTCACCCAGCACCTCCACTCCCCCATCACATGGGTAGAGCGCACAGTAACTGCAATGCCCAGCAGCTCAGGCAGCATCTGAGTGATTGGAAACAATTTGTGAATTGAGTCACATCAGTTGCGAAAACAATTAAGTCAGTGGGAAGAGAAAATCAGCAAAACTGGTTATTTGGCATGATGCAAAGCAAGCGGCCCATTGTTTGGTTACAGTTTTCACTTCCAGCTGGTCACCGTGACACTGAGGCTGGGCCTGCCTACACAAATGCTTTTAACAGTTTTGACCCAGGCTATGTCTACACAGCTCTGAAACCATCTGGCGAATCACTTGGCAGTGTCCAATACCCAGGTGACTTTCTGCCTCCATAGTCATTCTATCTCGTGACATTTATGAGGAACCCATAGAAGACTATAATAGAGGTGTTCAAGAGACATGAGACTTGGAGGGTGCTGTCACACTCTCACTGTCTCCTATATCTGGGACCTCAGTGGCTTCAGGTAGTTCTATTTCTAGATGGTATCTGCTACTGGGAGTAGGAAGCACATAGGGAATGCCAAACTGTCAAATCCAGAGATAATCTCCACCAATCACACTGACTAAATGTTTTGCTTTCATCCAAGATTGCTGAGTGAATAACCTGAAGCAATCAAATATCTGATTCTGGCCTTCTGAGGATCATTAGCCCAAATCCCAGATTTTAGAGGTAAGAAGACAGAAGCCTAGGGAGGTAGGGAGAGGTGCCCAGGGTCATGAAGGTGAGAAGTGAATGTTTCTTTTGGTAAGATCAACTGTACCTTCTCATCTCCAGGGCTGGTGCTCATGCACTAGCAGACCAGCTGCACTTTAGGAGCTTGTGATGGAGATTCTCAGAGGAGTGGGACATTCCTCCCACTCTTTACCTGCCAAATTGACAATCAACTTCCAAAGAGTAGCTGTGTCCAAAATTAAGGCACCATTATGAACGTGACATTGGCTGGGTTATATTTATGACCTGCAGTGCACTCCAATTGTACAGACACTACCATGAATGTTATTTTGTTAAGTTGAGCTGCAGTAAATCTGTCATCTCCATAAGAACACTGCAGTGAATCTGCAGGTAAGCTCAACACACTGCTGCAAGCCATGCCTGGCTATTAGCATCAACCCTGCACTATCTGTATAGTTACAGCATTTTAGGGGTGGAGCTTAGGTGCTGGGTTTATAAGATGCAATTCCTCATAGTTTAGCTCTCATAAAACCTAATAATTGTTTTTAAAGGTAGGAGGCAAGAAGACCAAAAAGCCTACAAGTCTACTCTGTACAGTGTTTGGAGATATTTTGGGCCAGTGTAGAAAGCTGGTACAGATAACTGAGAGTATTAGGTTCTATTTCTATTCTAAGTGCTTATTAATCTATGGAAGTCTCACCTCTGCCATCTTTAAAATGGCGACATGTTCATGAGCTATAACACAAAAATCTTGTGTACCAAAACAAGTTGTTAGGACATAAGCGATAAGGATGGAGGGTGTTCCACAGCAGAGGCTGATTTCCTCTCACCATTCCATAAGGGGAACCACATATCCTGCAGAAGGCCCATAATCCTCCACATTCTTGCAAGGAGAGAGAGGAAAGGAGCTTGATATATGTCTTCACCCAAAAGGAAATTGAAAATAAGTCAACACCCAAGCCCACGGTTGATAAATCATAGTGATTCATTCTTGTGATGTACAGCCCAGGCTATTGTAAACATCTTAGCACCCCTTAGAATGTTAGGAACTGTGTTTAAGTTCAATCAGATTCAGTGTTACTCATTGCATTCCAAAGCTGATCATGGACAACCACTTCCGGGACAAAGCTGAGAGCACTCAGAGGAGGCTGTCTTTGAAGGATAAAATTGGGAGGCATTTGCTTTTAGCTCACAGAATTGAATTAGTTGTTATTCATTACAAGAAGTCACATTTCATAGCTTCTAAGAAATAAGGCAAACTTGCTCATAATTCCATGTCCAATAGAATTTCTTTGCACAGCCTTTTCAGAGCATCACTGTAAAGTTTTCCACCATTTTTGTATTAACTTAAGAAGAAAATGAACTGAGTCTAGAGAAAGATGTTGGAGGAGTGTGAGGGTTTACAGACTCTGAGAAAATGTGTTTGAAGAAAAATTTCACAAACTGAGGTCAGCAGACATTAAATTACAGACATGTCCGTGGTCTGTCCAGATTGGTTAGAGCATGTTTTGTTGTAGTGATAAAAAAAAGAGACATTAACAAGCAGTGATGTTAGATGGAATTAAGTAGTGTCCCAATGATGAAAGGGAAAATTAAGGAGCTAGTCTTCCATCACTCAGTTTACCCGGTCAGCAAAGATATAAGGTTGTATTTCTCACTATCCTCACCACCACTGGGCGAGAGCAACTCTGATGGGCCCAAAGCCAGAAGACTGTCACATGGCCCTGGCCAGCTCACCTTTCCAGACCCTCCTGATGGCTTTGGGTGACTAAGTGGCCAGCTAAGTGCAGTGCATTTTGGCTGTGAATCTTGGCTCTGCTTGAGGTGCCCTGGTGCTGCTCAGATGCAGGAGGTGTCATACATCACTGCCTTTCTGCAGACACACCACCCAGATAGCATCCGAGAGGTTGTAAACAGGAGGATTCACAAACTGGTGGCAGCAGCTAAAAGCAGTGCAGTCTGTGACCCTGAGCACAATGCTGAGATTCTAAGTGGGATGCTGTGACAACAGAGCCTCCTGAAGATTCTAAAACACAATGGTGTCACCAGGACATGCGCAGGGTGCTGTAACCTGTAACTGACAAGCACATCCATTGTCATTTATCTCCAAATGCAGTAGCCTTGATCTCCACTGGGCTTCCTGTTGCATTGCTGTGTTTATTTGCATCCACAAGCAGGGGAGCAAGCATTCTTCAGAAATAACCCCTGAGAGGTATCTGATTCCAGAGGCCATTGCAGACAGCTACAATAGAGTGATTTCCAATATTTAGTTACTGACAATTCTCACCATAATATGCAGACCATGGAAGATCTTAATGACAATAATATCATCTCACATTTTGATGATGTTTAACCGTTTACAAAGTGCTTTCACATGCATTATCACATTTAATCCTAGTGATGTCAATAGTCTCTTCTCCATTTTATTGGCAGCTTGGTGAAGTAGAAAAAGCCTTGGAGACAGACTGACGTAAGTTCAAATTCCAGACCTGACCCTCACTGGCCATATAATCATGGAGAATTTGTTTCATTTCTCCTGGTCTTCTTATATCTAGTAGTTGGGGAATAATTTCTGTTTCTGAAGTTGATAAGAAAAAATGAATAGCATATGTGAAGACCCACAGTGTAGGGCCCAATGCTTAGAAACACTCAAGGCAATTCATTTCTATCTACTTACAGAGGATGAAAATGAGGCTTAAGAGCTGGAGGAAGGTGCTCAAAGAAACAGCTAGTAAAGGACAGAAGTGAGACTTTATTTTTACAATCATTATTGAACATTTACTATATGCTAGTGCCTAGGGCATAAGCAAGTGGAAAGGATAGAAGTCTAGTTATGGGGAGGTTCACCATGGCATGTCAGAATTGGAAATGCTATTACTCAGTGGTCCTCTAGTGTGGTCTGGAGACACAGAATATTTAAGGAATGCCTAAATCTATGGGTGCACCCAGGGACATCTGCAAGAGTTGAGTCTAAAGAGGAGCAACCCTCAGGGGATCCACAGTGGAGTTGTACCTGAAATTAAGTTTAGACAGGTGGGCAAGAGTTTTGGAGAAGGGCAATCTAGCTGAGGAATCATGTGTTCTTCAACAGGGCCAAAGAGGCTGTCATATTTGCAATGCTGTAGGGAGGCCTGAGGGACAGGCAGCAGGGCAGATGCAGGGATGAGAAGGATGGGGCTTCTGTACTGCACTGAGAAGCATGTGTCTTAGTTTAGTCCACACAGGCTTGAACCCTGTGATGGTTCACAGAAAACCCACCTGACTCGTATTTCTGAAATGAAGACAGGAAGATGAAATGTTGGCTGAAGGAAGATGATAACAAGAGCAAGAGTTCATTGAGTGATAATGAGGATGAGAAGGAAGAAAGAGGGAGAGCAGGTGATCATGAGGAGAGGTATGGTAGAAGCAGAACTGATGGAAAGTGGTAACTGAGAAAACATCAGGATGAGAGACCAAGGCATCTACTACACATCCGGGTTATTCTTTGTATGGCTAGGGTTAGGCAGATGCACAAAAAGGAATGGTAATGAATTCATGTGGATTCTTTTATTCTGAAACCAGTGGACACCAAGGAGGAGATATTTGGTAAATAATTCCAGTATACCCCTCAAGTTTGGGAGAGGACTGAGGTAAGAGGCACAGATTCAAGGACCGCTGGCTTCTGCAGGATGCTGATGCTGGTTTTGGGCTGAGAAAGAGAGCGGGAAGAAAAGAAGTTCATGGAGTAAACAGAGAACACCAATGTTTAGGGGTCAGAATAGGAGTGCCAGAGAAGTGGGGAGCCAAAGAAAGTGGGTGTCAGAGGCCAGTGGAGACAAGTGCGTTGTGGTTAAAAAACTAGAAGAAAGGATCAGTTTTCACCAAGAGGATAAAAGAGACAGAATGACAATATATCTATAGACTCGGCAATGAAAAGGTCACTTTGGCAACTTCAGTTTTAGGCAAAGAGGTGAAAGAAAATAATTTCATTGTTATTTGTTTTACTGTGATTTATAGTATAAAAAAATTTTACATTGTGACCTGCAACAAAAGTTTCACAAAATAATACTTATCTTCTGATATTTAATACTCATTCTATTTTATTCTGCATCATCCTATTCTATTCATAATACAGTGTGGCACTCACTACATTTGTTTTATGGTCAACTATAGTGGAATTGAACTTGGAGTTTGAAAAGGAAGTGGCTTAGGCAAATATAATTTTTCCTACAGGAAAATTACATGCAGCAAAGTGTGAGTGAGAAGGGCCAGCCTGACAGCTCAGTGGATGGAAGCATCTGCTAAGGCACAGCGCAGTGGCTGAGGTTTGATCCCCAGCATTCCATGTGCCAGCCCAGGCCCTGGAGCACACTGAGATGGCAACTGAGACGGTGTGGTAATGTGCACCGCGCCTGTAATCCCAGCGTTTAGAAGGCTGAAAACAGGAGAAGCACCATGAGTCCAATCTATGTAGTGAGACCAACTTGACCCTGTCCTAAATGCAGAAGAAGAAAAAAAAAGTGTGGGAGAGAGCAAGGAACACTGGATTCTGAGTGAAGACCCTGATTTTCAGCCTGACTCAGCTCCTTACTGCCTGTGCGACCCAGGATGCGGCCATTAACCTTGCTGCGTCGCTTTCATTATCTGTAAAATTCAGATAATCTATTGGCTGCAGAGGGATATTCTGGGGATCAAATGAGATAAAATGCGTGAATGCAAAGAACATATGTCCAGAATTGTCCTGGTCAAACTAAAATTATCCTACAGAAAAAAAAGAGAAAACAGACTGGTGAAGGGCTACCCCAGGTGGTCGAATTCTCTGATCCGAATCCTGGATCTGTGTCTCTCCAGAACATACTGGGAACTGTAAGTAGGACCAAAAAGAATCAGGTGAGACAGGGATTGCTGCCACGTTTATAAAAATCATAACATTTGTTGGCAGAAAGGCTTTGTGAAATCAACTCCAAATCATGGCACTGTTTTATTTATTTGTTTGTTTTTCATTTATTCAGGGTACAGGGTATTTGGTATATGTGTTTGGTTCAGGGTGTCACTGTGCAGCTCAGACTGGTGGTGATCCTTCTGTTGTCAATTTCCCCTGCACTGGGATTGCAGGTGTGCGCCACCACACTCGAACATGGCTGCTAGTTCAATGTTCCCTGGGGGTAGGGTCAGCACCGCATGTGGGGCCAGGAATTGAACCCTGATCCCTGCACCTGCCAAAGCAGGTATTTGGTCCACTGAGCTATCTCACCAGGCCTTGCTGTTTTAATACTATTGCAGCTGTCTTTGTTTTCTAATACCCAGACACTTCTCTTAGAAGGACAGTCAATATAGTCCTACTGTGAAAGGGGTTGATTTAGGCAGATAGTCTCACCACAGATGGAAATGACAATAGATCCAATGCATGGAAAAATAGCTAGGTGAGGTTATTTAATCTAGGCAATAATCCCATAACTTCCACAGGCCCTGGTGGTATTATTGCATTAAACTGATTGAATTACATTGATTATTTTATTAAGTTCAATGATTCTTTCAGCAAACTATTACTTGAATACCCAGTATATGTACTGACTTGGATGCAAGGAAGATGAAGATGACTAAAGTTGGGTCTGGACCCTCAAAGAGTATATGCAGATCGATAAAATAGGCACATGAATAGACAATGTCTTTTAATTTGAAGCAGAAATGCATGTTAGCATGAGAAAAATATAAACATACCATAACGGAAAAGAAGTAGTCCAAGGTGGAGCTTAGGGAACAGTTTTGAAGGTCATCTTCCCCAATTGATACGAAGATAAAAATGACAGGAAGGAAATTTCAGAACAACACTTTGTAGTGTATGTAGCATTTCTAGAACATCAAAAGGGGTACCTCTCCTGCTTTGAGCCTTCTATGCTGGGTTAAGGTGCTTGGAGTATGTTTCGTTGTACAGCTGAAGCTCTGATGGAGTCAGAAGAGGAAGGCAAAAGTCAGTCAGGGATGCAAGTTAGGGACAGTTGTAACGGTCCCAGAAAAGATGTTCTGAGGTCCTCAATGAAAGATGCAGTAAAAGTCATGGAGAACAGGAGATAATTTTTAAAAATAATTTTATACTGCTTTTAGGTGTAGAGGCTGAAGCAATATAATAAATATTCTGCTTCAGGAACCAAAAGATAATTAATACTTCCCTATACTGCCCAATAATACTGATTCCCTTAACAATCCAGTCTATAAAAATTAAGAAATGTTTACAAGATGCTGTTATATGAGATGGAGGATTCTAGGTGGTGTGGGAAAGAGGCAGACATGTAGCTCTGGGAATTGGAAGAAAGGCATAAGTTCAATCAGGAGTTTCATGGCATATTCATGGAAGAAGTGGCATTCAAGGAAGATCTTGAAAGAGTTTGCCATCATCATAAGAGAGAGAGGCATTTTTCTTGGCATCCTGACCAGAGGAACAGAGTCTAGAGATAAAACAGAGGCCCTGGCTTTCCCCACTTCTCTGGCACTCCTATTCTGGCCCCTAAACATTGGTGTTCTCTGTTTACTCCATGAACTTCTTTTCTTCCTGCTCTCTTTCTCAGCATCAGCCTCCTGCAGAAGCCAGCGGTCCCTGGATCTGTGCCTCTTACCTCAGTCCTCTCCCAAACTTGAGGGGTATACTGGAATTATTTACCAAATATCTCCTCCTTGGTGTCCACTGGTTTCGGAATAAGAAAAATCCACATGAATTCATTATCATCCCTACAAACATCATTTTTGTGAATCTGCCTACCCCTGGCCATCTAAAGAATAAACTGGTAGGAAATCCTGGGATCGTCCTACACCATCACAATCTAAACACTGAATTGAGGATGATTTGCTTCTCATAGTGGCTTCTCATTTGTAATGTATTTGTAATTATTATTTCTTTGTTTGCTATTCAAACTTATTTATGGATTACATTGAGACTGAGTTTTACTAGTGAGGTTAATACTTTCATGTATTTCCTTATCACTGATTAGGATCCTTTTGTTTCAGCTTAAAGTATCCATTTTAGCTTTTCTTATTAGACAGGTCTAGCGGTGATGAACTTCTGTATCCTTTTGTTTATCTTGAAAATTACTTGTCTCTGTTTAATTTCTAAATGATAGTCAGTTAAGTATTTTTGGTTGGTGTTTTTTTCCTTCCTAGTACATGACATATACCTTACTATCTCTCCTGTATGTTTTCTGCTGAGAAATTTGCTGACAATCATGGAAAGTTCTCTTCTATGTGATGAATTGCTTTTTTCTTACTGCTTCAAAATGGCTCTCTCTCTCTGTCTCTCTCTCTGTCTCTGTCTCTCTCTTCCTCCCTCTCTGTCTGTCTGTCTGTCTCTCTCTCATATTGTGTAATTCTGGACATGTGCCATCATACTCAGCTTATGTTTGCACTTTGAGACTGTGATGATCATGGCTCAGTGAAGTCCTCTTTATCTGATTCTATTTGAGGTTCTTTGGGCTTCACAGATCTGCATGACCATTTTGTTTTTCTAGCATTGCTTGTCATCTTTGAGGACATGCATGGTAAGTAGAGGACCAGCCTGATAACTTGTTGATACTGAAGCCTGGATATATTGGGCATACATTGGTCTTGGGTCTTCCAAGGAGTCTTAAACTTCTGGTCCATAAGGATGAACCTAAACTCTGGGGGGATTTGACTGACCTCAGATATAAAAGTTACATTTATTGTTGTATAGGTCCTGTTTTATCTTGGTCTTAACCATCTAACAGAAAAGTATAAAAATGAAATATAAAAAATAAAGTCATATTAATATGCTGAGCTATAAAAGGCTCAAGTCAACAACTTCTGACATTGCCAGTCCTACAGATAACCCACTACTATTATAGACTACTGGACTATATTGGATTTCCCTGCTGGATTCACACACCTACAATATTCAAATGACAATGAAATACCCTTCTCTGACAAAACTAAACAAAAAAGGGGATATAAATGAAGCACTGTTTTGTATTTGTATGTTCAAAGTAGGATAGATATACAGGTACTTTCTCTTAACTCAATGAATAGAAACATTTGTTTTAATAGTGTTTGTGGACAGGATATCATGTATGCATCTTATACTATGAATAACCACTAAAAAGACAACAATATGCAATGTATTAATTATTGAAACTGTCCTACTAATTGGTTTTGAAACTGTCTCATTGCTATTTGTTTCTCAATAAAATTATTAAAAAATAAAAAACCTAGAACCTGGTTTAGGGAATGACCTAGAACCTAGGTCCATAGCATTGGGTGGACCTTAACATTGCATCTACTGAGGCTGGTCAGGTGCTACAGTGACCTAGAGCCTGGGCCCATGTAAGCCAGTCTGAACCCTAAATCCATGGGTGCCTTCCTGACAATGCAACATCCTGGAGCTTCTGTCCATAAAGGTGGGCATGAGTTCTGGGTTGGTAGGGACAAGCCTAGAACCCAGATCTGCCTGACTGGCTCTGGAGCCTAGGTGTGGGAGTAGCCCAGTGCTAGGCCCACTGAGACAGACCTAAATTTTTATTCTGCTATAGCAGGTCTGGACCCTGGGTCTACTAGATCATGGAGCCATAGAGGCTGCTCTGGAGGTTGGTGCTAGCCTGGTACATGTGATCTCAGGGGCTCAGGACAGAGCTGAGGCTTAGGGATATAAATATGGTAGTGATATAGAGCAGGAGGCTAGATCTCTGCTGACCTGAAGTCTAGACCTCTGAGAGCCAGGTTGATACCTAGGGCCACAGAAAATGACTTAGCACTAGTTCAGCCAGCATCTTGCATCCACAGAGTCAAGCCTAGATCTAGGGACGGCTTGGAGATCAGATCTGTGGATCAGACTTGGAGTTTGGGACTGCAAAGACTAACCTGGTCCTACAAGTGAATGGGTTTCAAGTCAGCAAAGGCTAGCTGTAGCTGGGGGTCTCTGAACAATGACTTGGTCCTAAGGTGTACCTGGGTCTTGGCCTGAAGTCTAAGGATCCTATTCCTGGGACTTCTGAAGCTAGCAGAGTGATGAGTAGACCTGAGTCTGAGTCTTCTGGACATGGTCTGGCTCTAAGGTTTGTCTAGATACTTAGTTTTTAGGTCCCAGTCTAGAGTCTAGACTTGCCTCATCTCATACTTGGCTTTGCTAAAATGGGCGTAGGGTTTGGGGTGGAGGCAAAGTCTGGTTCTTGCTGGTCTTTTTCCCAAGTAGAGGGCATCTCTCTGCTATCTGCTATTCTTGTGAGTGATGCAGACAATGTGAACTATCTTCTCTCTTCAGTGTGTTTTTCTTATGTGACACCCAAATGCTACAGTATTTTATCTGCTTTCTTGAGCTCTTATGAAAGTATTTTCATGTATATAACATTCTTCAATTTGATGTTTTTGTGAGGAAGGGAGAAACCCTGGAAATTCCCATTTGGCCATCTTGCTGATGTCACTCCTGTAATGAGAATTTACTAAAGTGATAGTGTAAATAATTGTGTTTGGCTCAAAGCAAGCAATCAATACATGGTATCACTACTATGATAAAGTAACAGAGAGTTGGTATTGGGGTAAAATTTGTCATGAAAGGAAGAACACAGGTGGTACAGAGGGAAAGGAGAGAACAAAGGGGTCAGAGACTGGGACAGGGCGTAGAAGGCCTCTGCACTGGAGTACACATGTGGGGTTTATGAACTGATGAGAGTGAGCAACTGAGGACTTATGAACAGGGTGGGGAAGATGAACTGTGTTGACCAAGAGTAATCAGCAGCCATTCGAAGATGGTTCTGAGAAACAAGAGAGTGAGCACAGGAAAAGCATCTATGAACTTCCTATAAGACTTCAGGTAAGTGGTTGCAAAGATCTGAGTTCATGTAGTGTTAGTAAGAATGGAGAAGAAATCTAAAACATAAGGGAAGTTTTTAAGGAGAAATGAAGGGGAAATTTTAAAGCTATTCAGATTTCCAATTGTGGCTGCTGTAATGGAAGTTTTATAAATATTAACAGGAAAAGACAAAAAGAGGAGAGCTAGGGTAGGGCAGGAACTGTAAGAGTCAGATAATAGTGCAAAATGGTAGGTTCAGTTTCTGAGGTTGCCAGTTATACCAATATTTTCCTTTCTGTTGTACTGAGAGCTACCCAGCTACAGACTTCATTTCCCAGACTCCTTTGTAACTGGCTGTTGCCAAGGGATTTATTTCTGAGCAGTAGTATGTAATGAAAGTAATGTGTAACGCTTCCAGGTTATTCTCCTAACAAAAGCTACTTGTTCTCTATTCTTTGCAGTTGTCAAAGGTCTGTAGAAATGTGGTTCAAAAGTTCCAGTTTCTACCATGTGCATAGGCTGAATGTTCTGGAGCTCTAACAGAACTGCCCTGTCCTTCCAACCTCCAGGAAAAATATAGAGGGAAGCAAAACATGTACAAATTCCAACATTGTCATTTTGGCTTCTGTCAAGTCAGTGGAAACAATACTCTAGCTAACAAAGAGCTGATGATCTTGACATATTGCAGAAGGTACAGGTGGCCAAAAGGGCAGAGAGAGAAGCTCTATAGCCACAGAGATGAACCAAGAAAGAAAACATGGATGTAGCATCTGAATAAGGATGATGACCGAGTCATCTAGTAAGTCCACTGTGGGAAACACTGCCAAGAAAGAGAAGACAAGGACCCACGAGCACCCTGACAAGGCACATTGTAGGAATGAGGAGAGCAGGAAGTGAAGCTGAAGCTATAGACAGATGTGGAGTGTGATGAATTAAAAAGGAAGAGAAAGTGAAAGAGTAGTTTCAGGGCGATGGGGAATGGTCCCCTCAAGAGATCAAAAAGATAAAAACTGAGGAAAGATCATATCATTTGAGGTACTAGAGTTTACTTATAACAGGAAATGATCAAAAACAAAAAAAGGTCAAGCTATGCTTAAATTTATCTGTTTCAGAAGGCAGAGGATTTTATAAGAAATTTGGAGTTCAATTTAAAATTATGTCCTAAAACTTATGATACAAAATGTACATAGAAATCTTTTTCTCTCCTGGATGTAGAGCTACCTCACCCTGTGTCCACCTTCTGTATGAGATGTACTCAGCTTCCAAAGAATAGAATATAGAACAGGAAAATTAAATGGTGGCTTTACAAAGGACAAGTTTGACAAGCCACTGATCTTCACCAGGTGCTGAAGGTCAGCACCATCAATGATAAGTCACGTGGATATAATGCGTCTCCTGATACTAGGCAATCGGAGGCCAATTCAGCTCTGTGGTAGGCTTTCCCAAACCCACAACTCAGGCGAAATATGAGAAACATATCAGAAAATCTCAAACTGAGGGATAGTCTACAAAATACCCATGCAGTACCTTTTAGAACTGTCAAGGTCATAAAAAAAATGAGAAGAGACAGAGAAATAGTCCCAGACCCATGATTTAGGAGATATAAGGACTCCCTTCTGTGTTCAGTGTGGAATCCTGAAACAGAAAGGGGGAAACAAACACAAATGGGAACACTGGCACAATCCAAACAAAAAATGGAGTTTAGCTAGCAGTACTGTATCAGTGTTAATTTCTTAGTTTTGACAAATATACCGTGGATATACAAAACACTAAAATAAGACAAGCTGGGTGAAGGATGTACTCTCTGCACTTGTTATCTTTGCAACTTTAAATCTAAGACCATTCCAACATAAAATGCTTATTTGGGAAAGCTCTACAGCAAGGCCAGAGCCTACTATAAGCAAGCTTGAAATATGAAGTATCTGCTCCCCTGCTTCTCCTCCCTTCCCTCCTTCCCTTCCCCCAAGAAAAATTTTTCCATTAGTCCATTATTACAGTACAATGGAATGTTCAATTTCACACTGTATGTGACATTCCGTGCCAACTAGAATAGTTAATGCAACTTTACATTTATGACTCTGCTTGGGTGTGAATTACTGTGTTTATGAAAATCTCCATATTAATGTCTGATTGTAAATCATTCTGCTGGCTCCCTTTATTAATAGCTCAATTCCCACCACTCACGGCTGCGAGCCATTCAAATGACTGAGCCTGTACGGAAGAGGGGCCTCTTCCCATTTGTTTTTCATCCGCATCTAACCATCCTGGGTGTTGCTCTTCAGTCTGCATTGTCTGAACTGCTCAAGCCAGTCACTTCTGACTGTGATTCTTCGTTGGGCTGCTTGGGCGGCTGCTTTGAAAAGTCACATTTCTTACTCTCTGTTCCTTCATTTCCTTTTTCTTTTTCTTTTTCTTTTCTTTCTTTTTTTTTTTTTGTGGCAGGACAGGGATTGAACTCAGGCCTTTGCACTTGCCAGGGAAGTGCTTATTCCACTGAGCCATCTCCCTGGCCCTGTTTCTTCATTTCTTAATCTTTACAAACATACAATGAAAGGTGGCTAGGTGTGGATTCGGGAGTTAGAATAATTTGAGTTCTAATCCAACATATTGCAGTAAGTTTTGAATCTTTCCAAGTTCCAGTTTTCTCACCTACAGTGGTAATCTGCATACCTTGTAGCGTGATTAAATGTGGCCAGGTGTTGTAGCACACACCTATAATCTCAGTATGTTTAGAGACTTGTTGGAGTGCAGTCTGAAGAATTTAGCAATTTAATGGGATACTGTCTCAAAATAAATAAAAAAAAATAAGCAGGGTTGGGCTGTAGCTCACTGTGAATGCCATGAAATTAATCCTCAGTCAGAGAGAGAGAGTGATGGAGACAGAGACAGAGAGAGACAGAGACAGAGACACAGAGAGAGAGGAGGGGAAGAGAAGGGAGAAAGGTGAGGAGAAGAGAGGAGAGGAGATGAGAGGAAAGGAGAGGTAAGGAGAGGAGAGGAGAGGAGAAGAGAGGTGGGAAGGGAAGGGAAGGGAGAGGGGGGAAGGGAGAATATGAGGACACTTATAACATCTTTAGAGCAGTTCTTGCCACACAGAAAACCCTAAGTGGTCTTTGTATTACAGAAGTTACACTAAAAATAACAGTAACAATATGGACAAGGGATAAAGCAGAAGGAATTTGGGGTGGCAGCTGAAAGATCTGGACTCTTGCTGCTATAAACTACATAGATGATTATAGGAAAGTCACTTCACATCCTTTCCCCACTTGTAAAATATGGGAGCAGCCTCTCATAAGGTTCTTGGCCAGGGCACACGTCCATGTTCTAAGCACTCAACAGGTGGCCCAGCCTGGAAGCGGCCCCTGGTCTGTCTTTCCCTTTCTTCCTTCCTCTCAACCCCTTCTCTCTGGCAGACACTGCCTGTCCTGCACTGCAGCTCATGGAACCCTCAGCAAGGAGCCAGCCTGGCTTGTTTTGGCCTCCTCACAAAGCAGCCATCAGGCCCCCTACCCCAGCCTCCTTTCCTGCAGGAGGGGAAATATGAAATCCCAGCAGGCAGGGAGGTTTTTTATGCTTCTGTAAATCATTAAAGTGGCCAATATTTTCCTTTGCTGCACTTCTCTCACCTCACAATATTTTTTTTCCCTGCCGTGAAATCCATACCCCCAGCCTAGAAATGTGGGCACTTTATAGAAAATCTTTAGCTTGTACCAGCACAAATGGATGGGTCTTATTTCCTGTCTGCAGTTCATGGCGTTGCAAAGGCATTGCCAAAAACCATCAGCTGAGACATAAAAGCAAAAACTGGATGAGGAGGAATGTGGCCGTGTTCATGTGCACGTTTACAAACATGATCCAGTCTGTGCTCAAGGGAAAGTTTGCACAGTGGCCTTCTAGCCCTTGGCCAGTGCCAGAAGGCCCATGTGTGGAGAGGGGAATGCTGGGATGGGCCAGGCAGTGGGACTTGAGAGACTGGGGAAGGCTCAGGATCCCTGAGTACTTCCCAATGCTTCTACCCGAAGGCTTGAAGTAGCACAACTTCTGTGATTTTGGAAGGAAAACACATTTAAGCCTTCAGAGGTCTTTTAGTAATATGACATTTCCTAATAACATTTGGGCTACATGGCCTAAAGACAATGATTTTTGCTATATATAATGTCATATGGAATCTTTTGAAAGAACCAGTTCCTACCCCCATTCTTAGATGATGGGGCAGAGGTCTGCAGGGGTGAGGTCCCGAGGGGAAAAGGTCACGCAGCTAGAACTGGGACAAGGGAACTCAAGCAGGCTCTGGTGAATCCCATTTCAGCCTTCCTTCTGCTCTATCGTATCACCTCTTGGAGAACCATGGAGCACAGGGTATGTTGACTCCTGAGCTAGGCTTTCTTCCCGATCCCAGGGCTCCTAGTCAGCATGAAGAAAGAGCCCCGAGGTCAAGCAGCAGAGAAGAGGCACTGGTGGAGAAAGCATTGAAGGAGAAGGGGGTGACTATCACTCACCCTGTCTTGTGCTTGGACAATGCTGGCTATGTGCCTGTATATTTGTTCCCTATGTGGCCTTATTTCTGCC
>PVKA01024158.1:0-34601 GCA_004027165.1 Ctenomys sociabilis | reverse complement strand
TTCACGTTGCTATAAAAAAATCCCCAAAGGGCCAGGGAGATGGCTCAGTGGAATAAGCACTTCCCTGGCAAGTGTAAGGGCCTGAGTTCAATCCCTGGTTCCGCAAAAAAAAAAAAAAAAAAAAAAAAAAAGAAAAGAAAAGAAATCCCCGAAGCCAGGTGTGGTGGGGGACACATGTAATCACTCCACTCTGGGAAGCTGAGGCAGGAGGATCACTCCAAGCTGGAGACTCACCGGGACTACATAGTGAGTTCAAGGCCAGCCAGGACAACATAAACATAGCTAAGCCATGTCTCAAACAAAGCAAAACAACAACAGTGGAAGAAGAGAAAAGAGGGGTCCCAAGCCCTTTGAGGGCATGCTGCCAATAACCTGCAGACCTCTCCCTAAGCCCCGCCTCCTACAGGCTGCCAGCGTCTACCAACAGCGCCACCTTGGGGGTGGAGCCTGTAACGCATGCGGGACCTCCCTCCACAAAGGGCAGCTAGTATTTCCTGTTCACTTTATTCCAAACACCATGTTGAACACTTTCTACCCCTGATCCTATCCAAAAACCTCACACAGAAGGTTTTGTTGGTATCCCAGGCTACGCACACAGAAACTGGTGCTCGGAGTGACGAAAACGCTTATCCAAGGCACTCAGTTTGACTAGGGGAGGTTCTGGGGCTTAGAACCAGATAAAAACGATAAAGTGGTTTTGGGTTTTTTTAAGGGTTTATTTATTTATTTATTTATTTATTTATTTATTTATTTATTTATTTTTGTGGAACCAGGGATTGAACTCAGGCCCTTGCACTTGCCAGGCAAGCACTTATTCTACTGAGCCATCTCCCTGGCCCCTGATAAAGTGGTTTTGGTTGGTTGGTTTTAAAGGTTCTTCCTACATAGCTCAGACTGGGTTTGAACTTGCAGCAACCCTCTTGCCTCAGTCTCCCAAGTGAATGCTGGGATTGCAGGCATGGGCCACCATAGCTGACCAAAAGAAATGATAAAGGGAAATGATGGTGACAGAGCCCTTAGCACAGGGTCTCACATGATCTAGGTGCTCAGGAAGGCGAGTTTCAGTTACGAGAAGAAATACTGCTGCTTGGTCAGAAACCAAGCCTTGGGCAGTGAGCTTGGATTCTGACAAGTCTCTGTGTATTTGTGAAGGACTCTGGTTTCCCCAATGGAACATCTGAACTCTGTGACATCTTCTTCCTCCAAAAGCCATCAGAAGAACGCTGACTGGAGTCAGCTAACAGATTCTTTTTAGAGGGGACAGTGGGGATTCTAGGATTGAACTGGGGACCTTTGCCCTGAGATATATCCCCAGTCCTTTTTATCATTTTTTTTTTGATAGTTTGGTCTTGTTTTTGAGGCAGGGTATCACTGTGGAGTTCCGGCTGTCCCCAGACTCACTATGAATCCCAGGCTGTTTTTAATTTTTTTTTTTTTTTTTTGTCTTTTTTGAGACAGGGTCTCACTGTGCAGTTCAGGCTGGCCTTAAGCTCACTTTGTAGCTCAGGCTGGTCTCGAACTCACAACAATCCTCCTGCCTCAGCCTCCCTAGTGCTGGGATTACAGGCATGTGCCACCACGCCCGGCAATCCCAGGCTGTTGAATTTGGGGTGTTCCCCTTGCCTCAGCCTCCCAAGTGCTGGGATTACAGGCGTGATGCCCCTCCCAGTATTTCATTTTAAGCCAGGGTCTTGCTGAGTTGCTAAGCTGCCCAGGCCACGCATGCGTTTGCCATTCTCCTGCCTCACACTCCTGGAGCATGGGGGGTGGCAGGAGTGTGCCACCACGGCCAGCAGACCCTGAATAAGTGCTCACAGGTGCCAGGCAGTGGGAAGGTCCTTGAGCTGTGTCACAATGGCGTGAAGCTGCCATTGAATAAATAAGCAAGTGGATATGGTCATTTGTTGTTATTTTTGGCCTTTGGGACAGGGTCTCATTATGTAGCCCAGGCTGGCCTTGAACTTGCAGTGCTTCTCCTGCCTCAGCCTCCCAAGCGATGGGAGTACAGGTGTGCACCACCATGCCTGACTCATACAGTCATTTTGCTATAAGTAATTGAAATGATAATTGGACCAGTGTCCTATTTTGTGAGAGTCTGAGGACGGAGTTGGAGGAGGTGGTGACCAGGAGGCAGCAGAAGAGGTCTGGGAGGAAAGCATGTTTGGCCCAGGGAACAGCCTGTGCAAAGGTCCTGAGGCAGAAATGCGTTTGGGTACCGAGAAGCTGTGGAAGTCACTGTGGCTGTGTGGCAAGAAGTGGAGGAAGGGGGAGGAAGGGGACCGAGGCTGCCTTGGACGGTTCCAGGGCTGGGGCGACCCAAGGCAGCTGCAATCGGAGGCCTGAGGAGCCTGGGGGATGGGGCTTGGGCCGATTTTGCCCATCTCACCCTCATCTCTTCCACTGGTTCTCTCCGCGCAGGGATCGGTTGGATTTACTGGGCCCTTGGGGCCACTGGGAGAGAAAGGAAAGCGGGTGAGTCCTGGCCCGGGTTGGGGCCCCAGCAGGGCGTGTCTGAGGTGTGTGGGGGGGCCTGCGTCCCTGCTCAGGACGTGTGCATACTTGGCATGTGCAGCGCAGGGACCCGTAGGCCACCCAGCCAGCATGGCCATGCCCGGGCCCCTGGTCACTTACACCTGTGCACGTCTCGCGCACCTGTGCACGCAGGCCGGCCTGGGTCTGCACGCTGCGTCCTGCAGCTGGGCCCTGGCCTGCGTGTATGTCCGGAGCACAAGCACGCGTATGGAGACAGGGACACACACGCATGCATTTCTGTGCATGCCGAGTGTGTAACACGCATGCAGACGCGAATGTGTGCACCCAACAAGGCGCCACTGTATGTGGGTGTCGCTAGCAGGCAAACAGTCTCCACGTGTGGCACATGGATGTGTGCTCACGTACCGGTGGTCCCAGGAATCATGGGTGCCTGCGGTTTTTGGGGGTGTAAATGGTGCCAACACTGGCTGTGGTGGCGCGTGCTCAATCTCAGCGCTGGGGAGGCGAGGCAGAGGCATCGCTGTGAGTTCGAGACCATGCTCTGGGCTGCATAGTGCATTCAAGGCAGCCTGAACTGCACAGCGAGACCCCGTGTCAGGACGCAATGGTGCAAGGGACACCTCCCGCGACAATCTCGAGGTGTCACCTGGACCTGCTACAGGCGTGCCCCAGCAAGCACTGCACAGCTGCACAGGCCGTCCGTGTGGTGCAGCTGGCGGTCTCTTCAGACGCCACCGGTCCAGCCTGGGACGTCACCGGGTGTCCATGATCTTTGGGCAGTGGAGCGCGCACTGCGTGCAGGCGTGTGAATAGACGTGCAGTGGGCATCTGCCCGGACACGGGACCGGGTCCCCCTGGGGGACCGCTTTGCACCCTGATTCTCTCTTGCTTTCCCCACCTGGCTCACATTGCAGGGGAAGGCGGGCCAGCAGGGACAGGAAGGAGAGCGAGGACCACCCGTAAGCGAGCGGGAAGCAGAGGCGGGCCATAAGCGGGAGGGAGGGCTCCCTTACCTCTGCATCCCTGTGTGGATGGGGGAAGGAGGACCTCGAAGGAAGGAGGTCTCCACCCGGTGCTACTGTCTAGGGTTCTGGATTTCTATTCTTTGCCTTTTTTCTGTCCAGGGCTCCCGTGGAGAGAGGGGGCAGCCAGGAGCCACAGGACAACCGGGTCCCAAGGTATGGGTCTGGTGGGCGATCAGGACCTCCCACTGGGGCTCCTCTGCACCCCTACACCTGTTCCAGCTGAGTTTGTTTTGCCATCCAAGTCTCTTTCACTCTGTCCTAGGGTGATGTGGGCCAGGATGGGTCTGCAGGAATCCCTGGAGAAAAGGTGGGTGAGAGAGAGAGAGAGAGAGAGAGAGAGAGAGAGAGAGAGAGAGAGAGAGAGAGAGAGAGAGAGGTTTGTGTTTGCACATATGTTTTTGAGAAGGGCACAAGCGCAAGATGTCATCATAATGTAGAGGGACAATGCAACCTCTGAAATCAGAGCCACAAATTCAGCCCTCTCTTGGCTACTTAGTGACAGTCACTTAACCTCTCTTTGTCCTGATTTCCTCTTCTGGGAGCTGGCAGTGACTTCAGTCTCCACTCCAATGGGCAGCAGAGGTGAAATTATCATTATCATTATCATTATTATTATTATTATTGGTGGTGGTTTTTCATTTTTTTTGTACTGAGCATTGAGCTCAGGACCTTGCGCTTGCCAGACAGGGTGCTGTGCCACTGGTACTTGCCCAGGCCTGTTTTTTGGGACAGAGTCTTGCTGTGTAGCCCAGCTCACTATGTAGCCCATGGTGGCCTCCAATTCGCAGGGATTCTCCTGCCTCAGCCTCCCAGGTGCTGGGATTACAGGCATGCACCACAGGCATGGCTAAAAGCATACTTTTTTTTTTTTTTTGCGGAACTGGGGATTGAACTCAGGCCCTTGTGCTTACCAGGCAAGCGCTTATTCTACTGAGCCATCTCCTGGCCCCTAGAAATTATTTCTTGTGTGGAGAGTTCGGCTCTGTGTGGGCGAGCAGTAAGTGCCCCTTACGTGCCAGCTTTCTGTGCCCCGTGGGCCCAGGATGATGGCAAACAGCAGCAGTGAGGTGATGATCTCTGCTTCCCTTTCAGGGCCTCCCTGGACTGCAAGGCCCCCTGGGGTTCCCTGGGCCGAAGGGGCCTCCTGTGAGTGAGGTCACCCCCACTGGGAGTCAGGAGGAGGGAGACCTGGGGAAAGACTCCAACCTTCTCCCACCTTGTCCCCCAGGGTCCTCAGGGCAAAGAAGGGGTACCAGGGCACCCTGGACAGAGAGGAGAACTGGTGAGTGACACTTTCACTTTGGCCCCTGCCCTTACTAGGCCCTCTCTGCCCTCCTGCCATGTGACAGCCCCATTTTATTTTCCCTCCAGGGCTTCCAAGGTCAGACAGGCCCACCTGGACCAGCAGGTGTCTTGGGTCCTCAGGTCAGAGTGGACCCCATTTTGCAGCAGCTGGGGGACCCTGGGTCTGGGTCTCTATTGGCTTCCCCCAGACTTCCTCAGTCAAATGCACCCTCTTCCACTGCAGGGCAAGATAGGAGATGCAGGTGCCCTGGGTGAGAGGGGGCATCCCGGCCCTCCTGGGCCTCCTGGCGAACATGGGCTGCCGGGCCCGGAAGGCGGAGAGGGGGCCAAGGTGAGGACCTGCCCCGTAGCCCATGAGACCCAGGTCCCTTTGACGGCCCTCAGGCCACCTGAGGCTGGCAGCCTACGCCGCGGGGAGGTCCCAGGGTCACAGATGTGCAGGAGGTACCACCTCTATGTGACCTGTCTGTTTGCTTTACAATTCCACAGGGGGAGCCAGGACCCTTAGGACCTGCTGGGAAGGAGGGCCCACCAGGACTGAGGGGCTTTCCCGGCCCCAAAGGTGCCCCTGGGGACCCCGTGAGTATCTTTGCGGACTCTGCCCCATGTGCCCACAGTCTGCGCATCAGAGAAGCATCGGGGTCCCAGGAGGGCCTAGTGGTGGTGTCCAGGTGGTGGGACCCAGAGGGCAGACCTGGGGTCCCCGTGGGGGTCTCTTGACTGTGTTATTTCCTTCCTTAGGGACCCTCTGGATTAAAGGGTGACAAAGGTCGCCCTGGTCCTGTCGGGGCCATCGTAAGTAAAATCGCCTCTGTGGGGCCGGGAGTGGGACGGGGCGATGCAGAGGACATAGTGTTGGTCTTGAGTGTCACCCTGGGGTCAGGCGGGCCTGACACTCGGCCCTGCTGCTCTTTGGCTGGGCCATCGCATCTCCTAGCAAGCCTCAGTTTCTTTGTGCGTCATAGGCCTCACACTCTTGGCAATCCTCCTGCCTCAGCTTCCTGAGTTCTGGAAGACGTCTCCACACCTGGCTGTCCCTCTTTTATAAAGCCACGGCTTTATCTAACCCCAGTCACTCTGACATCCCCACCCCTAAACACCACAGATTGACGGCCACCGTCCTAATACTGCAGTGGGGGCTTCCTTTCCAAACACAAACCCTGGATGGGATGGAGTGGGGCGCACACCCATTCCATGTCCCAACTCTAGCACTCCAACGAATACCTGTGCGTCACCCATCAACATGTTTTTTCTCTTGGAGCTCACACTCTAGTATAGCTAGACATGAGTGCTAAAAAATAGCCCAGAAGGCAGGCTGAGACAGGAGGTTGCTAGTTCGAGGCCAGCCTGGGCTACACAGAGAGACCCTATCTCGAACAAAAACGAAAACAACTTACCCTAACCCTCTGCTTCTGTTTTCAGGGCTCCCCTGGTGAGCGGGGTCCCCTGGGCCCATCAGGTGGCATTGGGCTCCCTGGCCAAAGTGGCAGCCAAGGACCCGTGGGTCCGGCAGGCGAGAAGGGGTCCCCGGTGAGTGTTTCGTGGGTCCCTTTCCCCGGCATCCCAGGTCCCGGTCCTGTGACACCCAAGAGCCTTCACAAAAATGATTGATTGCTTTCTACCCCACCAGGGAGAACGCGGTGCGCCGGGCCCCGCCGGAAAGGACGGGATCCCAGGTCCCTTGGGGCTTCAGGGTGCCCCTGGAGCTGCCGGGCCTGCGGGCGAGGAGGGGGACAAGGTGAGGGGTGAGGAGGCGGGACCCAGGGCTGCGGAGGGGCTGGATTCTCCTCACACCGTTTTCTCTGCAGGGGGAGGTGGGTGACCCCGGTCACAAGGGCAGCAAAGGCGACAAGGGAGATGCGGTGAGTGAGGGGACGCTGCGAAAGGGCAGAAGAGGCCAGGGATGTAGAGGTGGGTGGGGAGCAGAGGCCACAGTACGTCCTGCCTCCCTAAATTCCATCTTGAGGAGAGCCAAGCTGGGTCTCTCTGTTTCTCCGTCCAGGTGGGCGTGGCATGCTAAGAAGGGGTGCGGTCAGGGTGGTATTGATGGATGGATCTAGGGCCCCTTGTCAGAGATTTTCTGTTTCCTCCTCTAGGGCCCACCTGGACCCACTGGCATAAGGGGTCCCGTGGGACACCCAGGACCTCCAGTGAGTGCTTGTAGCTTTGTGACCCTCTGGGTCCCAGCTTCCACCCCCACCTTGCTCTTTCTAAAATACCCCATGTCAACTTGATCTTTGACTTCAGTCTCAGCTGAGAAATTCATAGCCATGTTGTTGGTTCTGCTTGGCACCTGGTGAAGGACTCTTTGCTGTCACACATGGCACAGGGTGCCAGCTCTGTAGGTGACAGAGCAAGACACCAGCCAGCTCAAGCCAGCAGACCACCACGGGGGTCCCCACCCTCACGATTGCACTTGGCCCTAATCACCTCTCATCGGCTCCACCTTTACATGCCATTTAAGAGCCAGCGTGGTGGAGATCTGTGGTCTCGGCACTGTGCAGGTTGAGGCGTGAGAATCTATGAATTCAAAGCCAGCCTGAACTATAGTGAGACCCTGTCTCAAAAACCAGACAAATAATTCCATTAACACAGGAATGTGGGATTAACTTGCCAATCTGTGAATCCTATTGTCTGCATGCCCACACTCATCCCTGGAACCCCCTAAGCCCCCTCCACTGGAACCCTGCTGATGCCTTTAATCTCGACCTGAAACTTAATTCATCGCATGGCCAGCTCAAAACCTAGACCCATAGCCAGGCACTCAGAAGGCTGAAACAGGAGGATCGCTGTGAGTTCAAGGCCAGCCTGGGCTACATAAGTGAATTTGAGGTCAGCCTGAGCTACATAGCCAGACCCTGTCTCAAAACAAGCAAAGTGGAGCTGGGGATATGGCTCAGCAGAATAAGCACTTCCCTGACAAGCACAAGGGCCTGAGTTCAATCCCCAGTTCTGAAAAAAAAAAAGCCAACCCTTCCCCAAACACATTTTGACTCAACCCTCAACTTCGTTCCTGAACTAGGACTCTTAACCCCAATGAACTGCAGCTCCAATCCTCACCCTCCAACCCTGACTCCAACCCTTGACCCTAGTCTTGATCTTCGACCCCACTGTATCTCTGACCCTTGACCCCTATCTCTGCCTTTGTTCCCTTCCCAGGGCTCTGATGGAGCTCAGGGACGCCGGGGACCCCCAGGCCTCTTTGGACAGAAAGGCGATGATGGAGTTCGAGGCTTCACGGGGGTGAACGGACCCCCAGGCCCTCAAGTGGGTGACTGGGTCTGGGGGGTGATGCCTCAGTCTCCGCCCCCACCACATGCCCCAATCTTGCTTCTTTGTTCCACAGGGGTTGCCGGGCCCTCCGGGGGAGAAAGGGGAGGTTGGAGACGTGGGGTCCATGGTATGATGTCCAGGCAATATGGGGGTGGTGGAGTTGCAGGGTGGGGGATCTTACCTTTAGAGCCATTTTGGGTCATTAGTAGCAAGGGTGTGGTCGTCACAGCGTTTCTGGGGCTGTAGGGTCACTGAGCACATCTTGTGCCTCCCACAGGGTCCCCATGGAGCCCCAGGCCCTCGAGGTCCCCATGGCCCCAGTGGATCAGAGGTAAGAACTCTGAGGAGCTTGGTGGGGGGAGCCCCCATTTCCTGAGATGAGGCTGTTGGGGTTCCACACACTCATCTCAATGTCCTGCTGTCCTAGGGCCCAGCAGGGCTTCCTGGTGGTGTGGGTCAGCCAGGTGCCGTGGGGGAGAAGGTGAGTGAGAGAAAGAGGTTGTGTGGGGTGGAGGAAAATATGTTCTGGGGGTACTGTTCTGGGGAGCACCTCCCTGTCTGCTGGGATTCCACCTCTCCTCATGCTCACATGACCTCCTGCAGGGAGAGCCAGGAGACACTGGGGACCCAGGTCCCCCAGGACCCCCAGGAACTCAGGTGAGTGGCTATGTGGTGTGACCTCTGGATTCATCTCATGGAGCCCCTGAACTCTGGGCTTGTCAGGACAGCTTGACAGCTGGGGGTCCACTGCCCGGGACCGCTAGGCAGCCCTGGTCACCTTGATGCAAGACCTCTAGCAGGTCTCAGAGAGAGCTCTCAGGTCTTAAGTTTCAGGCTGAGATTAAAGGCATTGGCAGGGTTCCAGTGGAGGGGGCTTAGGGCCAGGGTTGAGTGTGGGCATGCTGTGGTGTGAGCCCTGAACTAGGACTCTTAACCCCAGTCTGGGCTACATAACTCTTCACCCCCATGAAGCCTCGGACTCCATCGTCACCTTTCTGTCCAAAGAGGCCTGGGGGTTCCCCGTGACCCTGAGCTCCATCAGTACACTGGGAAGGGGACTGGCTCCATAGGATGTGCACTGCTAAGAGCTCAGGGCCGACAGGGCGGCTGCATGTCCATTCCAGGAGCTTTACCCTTGATGCTGTGCAGCGAGCACATCCATAAGCCCTAGGTCTCTTGACCTTGGGTAGCCTAAACCTAGGCCTTGGGCTGGCTTCTGACCCCAGAAAAGTCCTGAATCCACATCTACTATATTTGATTTCTGAAGAGTCCAAACCACTCTGACCATTGACCTCTGTCTGTGCAAAGGGACCCAAAGGTGAAGTTGGTGAGAAGGGGGACTCAGGTCCATCTGGTGCGGCTGGACCCCCCGGCAAGAAAGGTCCTCCTGGAGAGGATGGACCCAAAGGGAACATGGTGAGTGCCGGGGGAGATGGTGGAAGCTAGGGGACATGTGAGTACCCCTGAGTATCCCCAAAACTTCTAGCCAAGCAACCTGCAATGTGACTGGCTGGCTGGCTGGATAGATGGGTGAATTAGTGGATGGAAGGATAAATGGATGGATAGTGAATGAATTAATGATCAAATGAAGAGAAGAATGAATGGATGAATGAGGATGGATAGGTGTTGGGTGGAAGGACTGGATGATGATTAGATGGATGGATGGGTGGGTGGATGGGTGGACAGACAGATGAATGAATGGTGGATGGATGGATGAATGGATAGGTGGGTGGATGGATTGCAGATGAATGAGTGAATACACAGATAAGTGAGTGGATGGATGGACGTGCACACACAGCACCTCATTGTATGGGGCAGGACTTAATTTCACCTTGAATCACTCTAGCAGTGTTGGAAAGGCCACAGGTGATGCTGGGTCTGATTTGGGGTTGATGTGAGCTTGGCATTGGGGCCTAGGTGGAAACCTTTCTGCAGTGTTGGCATGGTGTAGGGAGGGAACAGGGTACCCGAGTGTCTGTGGGATCTCTGCCCTCTCTGGATCGCAAAGTGGAGAGTTCAGGGAGTCTGAAATGAGGAGACGCAGGGATGGGCTTCGTTCGGCTCCTGCCCCCTTGTACTCCAGTGGCTCTGCCCCCAGGCCCCGGGACTCCGTGCACCGGCATGTGCCTGGCAACATGAGCTGCAACCACTTATCTGTTCAGCCAGTGAATGTTTCATCCCAACCTGGAGATGTGATCATGAATTTTCTGTTTCAGGGCCCCATGGGGTTGCCTGGAGATCTAGGGCCCCCAGGAGACCCTGGGCCTCCAGTGAGTGTCACCCCCTCTCCCTCAACCTAGCATGTTCTTTAATTCTGTCCCCATCTCCCCACAAACCACAGGCCTGGGCAAGGTCGGTGGAGCAAACAACCCTCCCTGTTCTGCAAGCCCTACCCCGAGCCCTCGTGGCCCCCAAAGCCTCTCCATGACCCCTCTCCACTCTCTCTTCCCCTGGGCTCCTTCAGGGTACAGATGGCTTTCCAGGGGTAAAGGGAGATGTTGGTGATGTTGGGGCACCGGTGAGTGGGGGAACAGGGGATGCGGGTGCAGGGGGTGTGGATGACGGATGAGTGGTTTGCGGGACACCCAGGGCCCCTGCCCATGCTCCTGCTTTGCTTCCTTGAGGCCCCCCCATGAGCAGCTTGGGAGTCCTCAGGAGGTGGAGTGCGAAGCCATGCTTGGGGGGGCTTTCTTCTGGTCACTGGCACCCCGGGCCAATGACCGGGCTGCCCTCCTTCCCACAGGGGCCGCCTGGTGCTTCAGGAGAACCTGGTGCCCCCGGACTGCCTGGCAAGAGGGTGAGTGATGGCCCACCCCTGATGCCCTGGCTCAGCCCATGGAACCCCACTATCTCTTGTAGTGCCCCCCTCACCCCACACCTCCTTCCTCAGGGTCCTTCAGGCCGCACGGGTCGAGAAGGCAGAGAAGGGGACAAAGGTGCCAAGGTGAGTGCTGGCCCACATAGGGCTGGGGGGG
Source organism: Ctenomys sociabilis (assembly GCA_004027165.1). NCBI lineage: Eukaryota > Metazoa > Chordata > Mammalia > Rodentia > Ctenomyidae > Ctenomys > Ctenomys sociabilis. Next base: position 23,530 of record PVKA01024158.1, on the reverse strand, counting down.
ACCTGTGACCACCCAGGGCCCCCTTCCCTGGGGTCTTGGCCCTCTCTTACCCTACCTGTTTCAGGGGGAGCCGGGTCCTGATGGGCCCCCCGGAAGCACAGGCCCCATGGGGCCACAAGGGCCCCCAGGACGAGCAGGACCTGAGGGCCTTCCAGGGATCCCAGGCCCTGTGGTGAGTGGGGCAGCCTTGGGGTGCAGGGTGGGTGGGTGGTGCCACGTCATTGGTGGGTCTTGGCCGCGAGGAGCCTGAGGGCAGCAGGGCACCCGCACCAGCTGGTCCTGGCATGGCCACTCTGTTCTGCTCCATCTGCAGGGAGAACCAGGCCTCCTGGGACCCCCTGGGCTGATGGGCCCCCCAGGCCCCCTGGTAAGAGATGGCTTCACCCCTGGGGTCCCAGCTCTGAGGGCGACATGGGGCACCCAGAGACCACTGGTGCTGACCCTTGAGGGCCATCTGCACTGCCCGTCCCTGTTAACCTCTTCTGAGCATTGGCACTCATGGTCTACGCTGAGCGTTCACCCTGGTCCTCGGCCTCATGGCCTGCACTGGTCAGCCTTCCTGTCCACCCTTACTGTCCCCATGGACCTCGGCCACCCCCAACCGCCCCTCCATCCCTCGTCTCCCTCCCAGGTCCCCACAACCACATCCCCAGTAGTTTCCCTTAAGAGACGTCTCCCCATCACCCATGGGCCTCGGGCTTTCTTTCACCTTGAGAGTCATGACCAGTTCTGTGTCCTCTCCAGGGCCCCCCTGGCCTCCCAGGGCTGAAAGGAGATGCTGGCCCAAAGGGGGAGAAGGTAAGGACTCCTCCCACCCTGGCCCCAAGTCTGCCTGGTGCCCTCCCCGGCCTACCTTCCACCTTCAGCCCCCACACCTGTCCCTCCCCACTCTCCCTCCTCCAGGGCCATCTGGGACTGCAAGGCCTCATAGGTCCCCCTGGTGAGGCTGGAGAGAAAGGGGACCAGGGGCTTCCAGGCGCACAGGGCCCTCGTGGCCCCCAGGGAGATGCTGTGAGTGTCCTGCACTGAGGAGAAGTTCAAAAGCGGGGATCGGGGTCACTGGGTGTGGAGGATGGGGTTTGCCAGGAGACTGAGTGGGGAAAACGGGGTAGGAGGGTTATAATCTGGTGACCCGCAGGTTGGAGGCTGGGTGTAGAATTTGGGGGCCTCTCTGGCAACTTGTCTAGGGTTTGGGGGCTTCCTTTGAGGTGCTGAAGGCATGGGACGTCTGGGTAATAGGGCTGCACCCCATTAACACAGAGGCTTGTGTTTCTTCCTCAGGGGTCCCCGGGTTCTATGGGCTCTCCCGGCTCCCCTGGGGCCCCCGGCGTGGCGGTGAGTATGGGGGCATTGTAAGGATCACCAGGCTGGCCAGGCTGGGACCCAACTCTCTGTGTCTCCACCCTGCAGGGCCCTGTGGGACAGAAAGGCTCCAAAGGCTCCCCGGTGAGTCCCCCCTCCCACCAAGGCCCAGCCGCACCCCAGTATTCACCCCATGCCCCGCTGCCCTTTTATGGAACCTAAGATGCCAGCTGCATTATTTTGTACACTGGAAAGAAAAGGGCGCTGGCCAGCACATTAGGACTGGTCCAAGATGTGATGTTGATTTGGGGGACAGGAAATACAGGAGGAAAATGTGGGCATGACCGCTCAGCGAGAACCTAGCCTGCGGCGGGGTGAGCACGCGCATGTGCGAAGGCGGGGTCCCCGTGCACAGGCTCATTCCACACTACCTTCCTGCAGGGCTCTCTTGGTCCTCGCGGTGACACTGGACCCCCAGGGCCCCCCGGCCCCCCGGTGAGTTCCCTAGGGGCACCAGATCTAGGGACAGGGAGTGTGGGAACATGTTTGGGGGTTGCATGGGGTCCCCCAGAGCGTGGCGAGGTGTCTAGGGATCCAGGTGACCAGAAAGGTCCTCAGGGACCCAGGGCATCTGGGCTGTGCGGGGGTGGGGTGGGGGGGTGGGGGGGTCCTGTCTCTGGCTCCTCCCTCTCCCTATCTATCTCTTCTTTCCCTTTCTAGCTCTGCTACTTGGTCATTTCCGTCTCTCCTGCTCCCTCTTCTTCCTCGCCCACCTCCTCTGTCTCTCTTCATCTCTCACCATCTGCGCGCCTCTCCTCCATCTTCACCTCCCATCCGTGCCCAGGGTCCACCGGGCGACCTCCCAGGGCTGCAGGGCCGCAGACGACGCCGTCGCAGTGCAGTCCCAGAAGGCGGCCTGGAGGAGGTGCTGGCCTCGCTGGCGTCACTGAGCTCCGAGCTGGAGCAGCTGCAGCGACCTCCGGGCACAGCCGGCCACCCGGGCCTCGTGTGCCAGGAGCTGCACCGAAATCATCCGCACCTGCCTGACGGTGAAGCAAAGTCTCCCCCTCCTGGGGTGGGCAGGGGGTGGGGTAGGGGGTAGGGTGGGGAGACCCCACTTCCACTCACCCGCCCCCGCTGCCCCTGCAGGCGATTACTGGATCGACCCAAACCAGGGCTGTGCTCGGGATGCCCTCAGGGTTTTCTGCAACTTCACGGCAGGAGGACAGACCTGCCTGTACCCAGACAAGAGGTTTGAGATGGTGAGCAGGGAAGCCGCGGTGGGGCTTGTCCTTCCTCCGTCCAGCTTTTATTTTACCCTACTTTGGGGTTTTTTGTCTTGGTTTGGCATGGTTTGGTTTTGAGACAGGACTGTTATGCAGTTCAGGCTTTGAACTCACTTTACATCCCAGGCTGGCCCCGAACTCCGTGAACTCCCAGCAATCCTCCTGCCTCAGCCTCCTGATTACAGAATGCTGGGATTACAGGTTTGCACCACCACATCTGCCTTCCATCCAATATTTATTGAAAATCTATGTCACCCTGTCAGAAAGGACCTGGACCATAGCAAAGAAGCACAAAGAAAATCCTGAGGCTGGGGATGCAGGACACTTGCCTACCCTATTTTCAGTTGAAAACTGAAAAACAAAGCAAAACTCCCTAAAGCTTCTGTTCCTATGGCGCTCTACACAGAAGACAGATTTTAAAAACAACAGCATTCAATCTACTAATCTATTAAGCCAGACCTGGTGGTACACGCCTGTCATCCCAGAAGCTGGGAGGCTGAGGCAGGAAGATTGCAAGCTAGAGCCCAGCCTGGGTTGCTTAGTGAGACCCTGTCTCAAAATTGAAAACAAGCAAACAAACAAAAAAACAGATAAATAAATAAATGAATAGGGCTGGGGTGTAGCTCAGGGAGAATGCTCTGGGCTGACTCCCCAGTATTAAAACAAAAATAGCGCTGAGCTATTTTTAGTGGTCGAGTCCCAGATGACCTTAACTGGTCAGCTGCAGTGCCTTCCCACTACTATCTTGTAGGCCCCAACGGCTCACTGTCTTCAGTGGGCCACCCCCCTGCCTCAGCCTCCTGAGTGCTGTGATCATGGGTGTGCAGCACCACACCACATCATAGATCCCCCTGGAAATCCTGGAGTTCCTCACCTGGCAGGCCTGAGCTTATGCCCCACACAACTGCCAGGGTTAGCAAAGTGAACATTGAGGGGTGAGTGGCATTAACTCTAAACCTTTGGTTTTTCCATCTCTAAAATGGAGCTCAATGTTTGCCTTGCAAGCACAGGGGCCTGAGTTCAATCCCTGGTTCCATGAAAAAATTAAATAAATAAAATGGAGCTCAAGAAAGTCACTGGGTGTGATGGTGCACATCTATGATCCCAGAACTCAGGAGGCTGAGGCAGGAGGAGTGCCACAAGTTGGAGGCCAGCCTGGACTACATAATGAAACCCTGTCTCAAAAAAAACCAAGTAAAGGGCCAGGCGTGGTGGCGCATGCCGGTAATCCCAGCAGTCAGGAGGCTGAGGCAGGAGGATTGTTGTGAGTTCGAGACCAACCTGAGCTACAAAGTGCACTTAAGGCCAGCCTGAACTGCATAGTGAGACCCTGTCTCAAAAGACAAAAAAAAAAAAAAAAAAAAAAAATAGACAAACAAGTAAAGGGCTGGTGAGATAGCTCAGGGGAGTAAGCGCCTGCTTCGGCAAGCACGGGCCGGCCGGGGTTGGCCCTTGGCGCCACATGCCGTGCTGGGCCCGCCCCAGGCATGCTGAGCAGGCCACCAAGACTGGGTGTGGTGGTGTACCCTGTAATCTCAGCTCTGGGGAAGCTGAAAACAGGAGGATCACTACGAGTCCGAGCTGCATAGCGAGACCCTGTACCAAGAGCACTGTAAAAGAAAAAAATAAGTAAATAAACCACTAAGGCCAGGCATGGTGGTACACATCTGTAAGCACAGCTACTCAGGACGCTAAGGCAGCAGGACCCCAAGTAAATCAGTAAGCCCAAGAAGACTATTTCAAAAGAAAATCCAAAGGGTTAGAGATGTTGCAGAGTGGTAGAGCACTTGCCTGTTGTGGGATTCTCCAGCTTAGAGCTGAGGGGGAGCTGTTCCCATCCCCCTAGGTGTGAGTGAAGACCCTGGTGGGTGGGAAGCTCCAGCCCCTTAGGTACTGCTGAGTACACAGGCTCATGGGGGGGGGGTGGAGAGGGAGGACAGGGCGGGCACCCGGCACCTGCTGCAGTGACCCCTCCCCCACCCCCAGGTGAAGCTGGCCTCCTGGTCCAAGGAGAAACCCGGGAGCTGGTACAGCTCCTTCCGGCGGGGGAAGAAGGTGAGGTCCAGACCGGGGCAGTGCTTGGGGAGGGAACGGGGGATCACGCGTGGGAGGGACCACATGGCCCCTTGGGGGGTTGGCACGGTGGAAATGCAGAGGCGAGACTGCAGGCTTGGTGGAACCCGCATCTTAGCCAGAGCCTGGAGAAGGAGACGGGTTTGTAGGTTAGCGGGGCGGGGACACAGGCAGGGGCTGGGGTCCGGAGAGCACCTAGGGAACCTTAAGGAAAGACTGGCTCTGCGTGCGTGCGTGTGTGTGTGTGTGTGTGTGTGTGTACACAGGAGGCCGGGAGACCCAGCAGGAGGGGTGAGGGGAGTTTTGGTGGGCGGTGGGAATTGAAAGAAGGCCTCACTGGGAACAAGGTTTGCTCTGTAGTTGATGGGATGGAGGGGAGAGGGGAGCTGGGCTCCTGGCCTGGGGTCTCTCTGGCCTGCCCCAGAGGTGTGTAAGGACCAGAGCCCGTTTGAGGTAAGTTTAGGGGTTGTGTATGTAACGTGGGTGCAGCCTGAGACACTGCTTCTGATTTCGTAAAGCTCACATACGCACGCCTGTCAGCCCCTAGCCGCCCCGGGGAGCCTGAGGCAGGAGGATCTCTAGTTCCAGGCCAGCCCCGGGGACCTTAGCGAGAGCCCTGCCTCAGAAAAGGGCGAGGTGGAGCTCAGTGCGAAGGCACGGCCTCACCCCTGCCCGGCTGCACCCCAGTTCTTCTACGTGGACGCCGACGGCGCCCCGGTGAGCGTGGTCCAGCTGAGCTTCCTGAAACTGCTGAGCGCCGCAGCGGAGCAGCGCTTCACCTTCTCCTGCCAGAACGCGGCCGCCTGGCTGGACGCGGCTGCGGGCGACCATGCCCGCTCGCTGCGCTTCCTGGGGACCAATGGCGAGGAGGTGTCTTTCAACCAGACGGTAGCGGCCACCGTCGAGGTGCCCCACGACGGCTGCCGGGTGAGGCGGACGGGCCGGGTGGGCTGGGAGGCGAGGTGGGGTCCCCGCTACCCGCCTCTGACTCCCCTCCCGCGTCCCCTCGCAGCTCCGCAAGGGGCAGGCGAAGACCGTCCTGCAGCTGCGCTCCTCCCGGCCGGGCTTCCTGCCGCTGCTGGACGTGGCGGCCGCGGACTTCGGCCAGGCCAACCAGAAGTTTGGCTTTGAGCTGGGCCCGGTGTGCTTCAGTGGCTGAGCGCCTGGGGACGGGAGGATGGCGAAGGGGCCCCTGCGCGGGCTCGCTCGGTGCTGAGGCTCGAAGCCGCCCTATTTATCGTCTCCTGGGACTCTGCAGCCCTGAGATGGGAACCTGCTAGTTGTGGACACATGATGCCCTTAGTCCTCTCGGAGGGATGGCGGCTGGAGACAGACTCCGCACACTGGCCCGAGGGCCTGGCTCTGGGGGCGTCGTTGTCGTTGTCGCTGTAGTCTGGCCCCCTCCTGTCCCCAGCCCAGAGCCCGCACATAATGAGCTTCTCAGTCTGAGCTGACGGCGGCCCGCGCCACCACCCTCCACCCGAGCCCTTTGGTGCTACCTTGTCCCCCATAGTTAAGCACTGGATATCCGCTGGCGCCAAGCCGGGACCCCACTCACCCCATTCCCAGGTGGGGCCTCAATGAAGGGACCAAGTCAGACCCTGCTTCCCGGCCCCCCACGCGCCCAGCCAGCTCTCAAGCTCGCCTTGCTGTGCCAGGTGTGGCAAATCAGGATCCTCATGGTGCTGCCCTATTTATCCCGGGTCTGTTCGGAAGGGAAAATTCCCTCTGTGGTGTATTTAATCTGTTTCCTCCTTAGGGAAAGCTGGGACAAGAAGAGAAACTCCAGCACCCCTTTCCACCCATTGCTCCCATTCACCAGGCCATAGGGCAAAATTGGCATCTCAAGTCTGAGAATAAACCAATGAACTGTGCTACCGTGTCTGTCTGTCCCTCTGTCTGTCTGTCCGTCTCTCTACTTTTGCACAACTGGGTAAACTCAGGGCCTTCACACCAAGCTATACCCTGAGCCCTTTTTTAGCCAAGCTGGGCATGAGATTGAGTTCCCCCTGCCTCAGTTTCTCAGAGTGCTGAGATTACAGGCATGTGCCACCATGTGCAGCTTCCATGTGGGCCTGGATGAGGGTGGCTGGCTGGCCCTAGCTGCTAGATCAACAGGTAACCATCAGAGTAGGGCTGGTGGCACACGCCTGTAATCCTAACACTCTGGGAGGCTGAGGCATGAAGATCAAAAAAAGTTGGGGTGTGGGCTGGGGAGATAGAGCAGTAGCATAAGTGTCTGCCTGGCAAGTGCAAGGTTTCGAGTTCAATCCCCCAGTACCATAAACACAAAAAAAGTTTGAGGCTATCTTGGGCAACTCAGCAACTCCATGAGACCCTGCCTCAAAATAAAAAGTGAAAAGAGGGCACCAGGGAGATGGCTCAGTGGAATAATCGCTTTCCTGGCAAGAACAAGGGCCTGAGTTCAATCCCCAGTTCCACACACACAAAAAAAACAAAACCAAAAAAAAAAAAAAACAAAGTGAAAAGAGGCCTGGCATTGTATCTCAGTGTAAAGGCTGTGACTTCAATCCCCAGTGCCCCAGAAAAACAAAACAGTTTGGAATTGGCAGTTGGACTGAATTACATTCGGGTTGATTTGAGAAATGGGGTTTTGTGGTAGGAGTGGTGCTGGAAATTGTGGAGTTGAGTAGAGCCTCAGGATGAGGTTGGATTTGGGGTAACCTGAACTGAGGGTTGGATTTGTGCTGAAGTTTTAATAGCAGTCTTATGAAGACAGAATTCACAGACCATATCAACCACTCATTTAAAGTATATAATTAAATGGCTTTGGTGTATTCAGAATTGTGTAGCCAACACCACAGTTCTTTGACTAATCCCATCCTCTCCCAAGAACCCCCAGTGCCCTCAGCACTTGCTCTTATTTCTTCCTAGCTCCCAGCCCTGGTGACCACTCACCTGTTTCCTGTCTTATAGATTTGCCCCTGAGGAGCTTCTGTAAGGGCCACCAGGTACCACGTGGCCTCTTGTGTTGCTGCTTTCCCCTGGTTCATGTTGTGGCCTGCATTGGTATTTAATTTGTTTTCTTTCCCTAGACTTGGAGATTGAACCCAGGGACTTCATGTGAGCTCTATCCCCAGCCTTTTTTATTTTTTATTGTAAGACTGGGTTTCACTGAAACACTGAGTTTCCCAGGCTGGGCCTGAGCTTTGGATCCCCCTGCCTCGGCCTCCAAGAGAGGCAGGATTGCAGTTGTGCATCACTAGAGCCAGCTGTTGCTTTCCGCCATATTGTCAATGCAGCTTCCGTTGTATGGCTACTCCGTTTTCATTTATCCACTTGCCAGGTGACAGGCTGGAAGTTGTTGGGTTGAGTTTAGTTAGTAAGGACAGAGGCCGTGGGTGAGTTGAGCATGGCAAGGTGGGGTTGGGTGGGAAGAGATTTTGGTTGTTGTCTTTTTTTTTTTTTGTCTTTTTGAGACAGGGTCTCACTATGCAGTTCAGGCTGGCCTTAAGCTCACTTTGTAGCTCAAGCTGGTCTCAAACTCACAACAATCCTCCTGCCTCAGCCTCCCGAGTGCTGGGATTACAGGCCTGCACCACCACACCCAGCTGGGAAGAGATTTTGGACTAGGATGAGATTCAGAACTTGGCAGGCACGGTGGTGCACATCTGTCATCCCAGCACTTGGGAAGCTGAGTCAGGAGGGTTGCTGTGAGTTCCAGGCCAGGCTGGGCTACATGGAGAGACCAGTCACAAGAAAGCAAGCAGACAGAACCCAGAGCTGGCTTGTCCTCCTGTTCCTCCCAGCAGTTTCCCCAGAGCCATCTGGATTCTTGTCCCAGGTTCCCTCATTCACTCAGTCAGTGATGCTGAGTCCTGACTAGGACTGATGGCGTCTAGGGTCTAGTTGATTAGTTCTCTCCTTTGTTCCATCATTCCTGCCCCTGTGTGCTCATTTGTTCAATTCCAGTGAGTATTTACTTAATGCCAAGTACAGAGGTGAAAAAGCAGCTGATGAAGAACTGTGCAGCACCTGCCTTCAGGGTGCTGCTCTGAGGGAGCCGTGATACACAAAGGACTAGAGGTGCATGCTGGTACTGAAAACCATGGTGAATGTTCAAGTTGTAAAAAATTATGATGGTAAGGGCTCGCCAAATAGCTCAGTGGATTAAAGCACCTGCAAGCAGGTGCATGGGTTGGGGCCCACCCCCAGGGCGCGCTGAGACGGCAGTTGAGACCCCGGTGTGGTAGCACGTGCCTGTAATCCCAGCTCTTGGAAGGCTGTAAACAGGTGGATCACTGAGTCCAATCTGGTAGTGAGACCCTGAACACCCTGTAAACCTTTCCCAGGTTTCACCAAAAAAAAAAAAAAAAAGAGATAAAGACCAATAACAAGTTTTGTGGCCAGCGGTAGGCCAGCACTATGATAGGAGGCTGAGGCAAGACACTCACAAGCTTGAATCCAGGCTGAACAGTTTAGTGACCTAGCAAACTCTGTGCCAAAAAAAAAAAATCAAAAAGGGGCGGGGCTGGAGCTCCGAAGCAAGGCCCTGGATTCGACCCCAGGACAGGAATACCCAGAATTCATCACTGAAGTCTGCACTTTATACGTATTCTGCACGTAAGCAGCATCTCCCAATCCTATGTCACAAACGAGGCTGGAGGGAAACCGAGTCAGCGGGAAGCAACCATCCCCAACACACAGCCCAAGGACTGCACGCAGGCAGATCTGCCTGTCTGTCTTTGTTCAACAATTCTAGCCCATCCTGGAGCAGGCCTTCGGGGGGAAGGGACAGTTTAATGAGGTCGTTTTAATTAGCCCAGCGCTCGTTAATGAAGGAGAAGCTCGACCCTGTAAATTAAAGGTTAATTGACAAAGGTGTAAGAAGGGAATTCAGGCCCTTTCCCTCCCCATATTTATTCTCAGCATCATAGCAGCCCGGGCAGCTGCTGGGAAACCCCAGCTGATCTGCATATGCAGCAGCCTTAATTAATCAGCTGGCTCTGCTTCCGGAGCCCTCGCTCAGGCGCCGTCCCCAGCTGGGGGTGGGGTAGGCAGCCGGCGTGGGGGTGGTCTGTGGCTTGAGCCTGCGATGGTCGCAAGGGGCAGAACTGGTAGCAGATTTTACGCAGATGCACTCACAATGCAACCAGAAACACTCTCACACACACACATGCACACGGACTTGGCGCATAGAATCAGATTTATTTTATTTTATTCTTTATGTATTTGGTGCAGGGTCTCACTATGCAGCTGGGACTCATAGTGATCCTCCTGTTTTTAGCCTCCCCAGCGCTGGGATTATAGGCATGGGACACCACATCTGGTCTTGGTGGCGGGCTCAGCACCTGGAGCTGAGGATCAAACCCCGACCCCTGCACTTGCCTAAGCAGGTGCTTAGTCTGCTGAACTATCTTGCCGGCCCCAGATATTTCTTCTTTTTTTTGAAACAGGGCGTTGGTATGTAGCCCAGGCTGGCTTCAAACTCACAGCGATCCTCCTGCCTCAGCCTCCTAAGAGCTTGAGTTACAGGCTCCATTACCATGCACAGCAGGTGCATGCCTTCCGCCCCCGCCCCCCGTACAGTTGCAGGTCGGATCCAAGACCCACAGCGCCCAACCTTCTGGCCTCAGCCCAATTCAGACACCCTGGCTGTGGGAGCAGGGCACACACCCACTCACGCATGCCCTGTGGCACTTGGATGCATGGCCAGTGTGCTCAAGTGTGCGTAATTATCTGCACAAACCTCAGAAAGAGAGCCACTTCTGCAAAAAAAGCAATCTCCTCAGTTACACTCAGAGCGACTGCTGGGGGGAGGCGTGGGCTCGCTCACAGAGGGCCCCCCCGCCCCTCAGACAGACCTGGCACCACGTGCAGACCCAGTTCGAGGGCCTCACGCCATTCATTCAGCAAATATTTCCTGAGCTTGTACTTGCAGTTGGCGCTGCTCCACCATCCGGGGATAGCACCGGGAATGAAACAGTGACCTCGCTGGGATGCCAGGAACCCTCTAATGTGGTTGGCAGGCAGGCAGGAAACACACCACTGTGATTCACACAGCGACGGACTGAAAAAAAGTGGGGAACTACGTGCAGTGGAGCATGCCTGTAATCCTAGCACCCGGAAGTCTGAGGCAGGAAGATCTCTGAGAATCTGAGGCCAGCCTGCACTATATAGTGAGACCTTGTCTCAAAATACAAAGAAACATATGGCCGGCCAGACAGCTCAGAGGACTAAAGCGCCAGCTTAGGTAGGCACAGAGACCCAGGTTCCATCCCCAGCATGCCCTGCTGACCCCGTCCCCATGGCCCACTGAGACGGCTATTGAGACTGGGTGTGGTGGCAAGCGCCTGTAATCCCAGTGCTTGGGAGGCTGAAAACAGGAGTTTTCAGATCTCTGGGAATCTGATCTGTGTAGTGAGAGCCTGTACTAAAAACATTTAAAGAAAAATAAACAAAAAATCTGCTGTGTATTGAACATGGGCAGACTTATTTCTCTTTAGAAATATTTATTCGTCTGTTTGGTACAGGATCTCTAAGCAGTACAGCACAACAGCTATTCTTGTAACATTTATGTTGTGTCAGAATTCCCAGGGATCTGGAAACGAATGATTTAATATACAGGGAGGATCTCTGTAGGTTCTGTGCAAACACTGCACTATTTTAGAGCACTAGGTGAACATCTCTGGACTTTAGGATCTGATGGGTCTTGGGATTAATTGCCTGAGGGCACCTGAGGGACCACACTGTGCAGCTGTGAGACAGCAGATGGGGGCTGAGGATGAAGTTGTGCAGCTGGGGGGCGGGTCCAGAGGAGGCAGAGACTAACAGGGAGAGGACCCCGCCATGCCCAGAGCTACGGATGGCATCAGATCCACAGGCGTGCAGGTGTCGTGCAGACCCGAGGCTACTGCAGGCAAGCTGTCTGTCACCAGAGCAGTCACTAGCCCTAAAGGTGCCGCAGACACCAGCCCTGAAGGTGACGGCAGTACGGGGATGGGGCGGCAGGAGAAGCTGAGCAGAAGGTCGGCCAGATGAACCCAGCGTGGTGGTGCACCCCATGTTATCTCAGCTCGCAGTGGGCCGAGGCAGGAGGACTGCTGAGCTGGCGACCAGCACGGGCTATGCAGGAAGTTCAAGGCCAGCCTAGACCACACAGAAGGACCCGGTCTCAAAAAACAATAGCAGCAGCGACAACAGAAACACAGGCAGATGGATTAGAAGAAAAGGTTCTTCTTTCTTTGCCCTGGTGTCATTCCTTTAACGCAGAGTTCCACTTCCACCTTGAGATTTGTTTGTTCATGTAACAGTACTGAGGACTGAACCCAGGGAGCTCTGAGCCACATTCCCAGACCTTTTAAATTTTTATTTTAGGACAGGATTGAGGCAAGAGATTAGGGCATGGCCGGTCGGTTGAACACATTGGAGTGAGCTGTCAATCACAAGATCCAGATGCCAGCGCGAGCTTAGTGGGAGAACCCTAACGTTGATTTATGTGGCAAGAATTGAAGGAAGGTTTTGATAGGCTGGCTTAGAGCTGACGTCAGACCGGAGGGGGCGAGGGTCACGCAGCCAGGGCCACAGTATGCTTCCATCATTGCCCTTCTGTCATCCTGCAGAGCATAGTCTTTCCCCACCTTGAAGAAATACAAAAACTAGTGACCTTTTTCACATTTCTTGACCAGTTCTTTGTTCGGGACAAGAACCTAGAAAGAATCTCCAGAAGGAACCTACAGCACCCCAGAGCCCGGGTCACAGGCTGTCACCAAGTCCCCTGGCTGTGTTCTCACTTGCAGTCCGCCTGCTTCATTCTTCAGAAGAGCTGGAGAGACAGGTGTGAGCCACTACACCCTACCTTTATTTTTATTTATAGTTTTAAATACAAAACCAAATGATCGTGGTCACTTTTATTTTTCCAGTGCTGGGTTGGAACCCAGGGGGTCACACGTTCCAGGCAAGCTCCCCTGCTAACCCCCACCGTGACTATTGGGCATGTCAGCTCCTTGCTTGTTAAGAGAATCTGCATTCAAGAGAATCTGCGTGCGTTGGTGCAGCCGCCACGCCCCTCCATCCCCCAACCCTTTTCATCTTTCCCCAGCTGAAATTCTCTCCTTATTCAACACGAGTTGACGGTCATCCCCTCCCCCCTGAGTCTGGAAATTGTTGCCTGTGGAATGTTTTTCCTTGTTTACCACGTATGGGGGCTGTATCCATGATCGGGCGGGTTTTAAAACCACATCAGACTGGTGTGATACTCAGCACAGCCTTTTGGAGCTGGCTTTGTAGGTTTTTTGGGTTTTCTCATCTTCTCTCATATGGATATAATTTTTCTTTCTTTTCCTATTCTTCTTTTCTTCCCACCTCTTCCTTTTCTTTTCTTTCTTTCTTTTTTTTTTTTTCTCTTCTTCTTTTTGCAGTACTGGGGATCAAACCCAGAGCATTCAGATCAAACTACATCCCTGGCCTTTTTTAAAATTATTTTTTAAATTATCTTTTTTTTTTTTTTTTGTGCAGGGTCTCACTACTGAGCTTGGACTCACAGCGATCCTTTTGTTTTCAGCCTGCTCAGCAGAGGGATTATAGGCGTGCCCCACCACGCCTGGACTGGTCCTACTCAGCGTGCCCGCCACAGGCGGGGCACCTGGTGCCAGAGATCAAACCCTGGCCCCTGGGCTTGCCTAAGCAGGCACTTGGTCTGCTGAGCTAGCTGGCTGGCCCTTTATTTTATTTTATTTTATATTTTATTAAGAAGGGGCCTGTTAAATTTCACGGGCTGTGCTCAAACTTGGAATCCTCTTTCCTTGCATAATCCTGCCTCACTTGGAATCCTCCACTTTCCAGAGCACTGGGATCCCAGAGATCCTAGATACAAGTATTGTTCACCCTATGCTTTCAATTCCCGTGTGTGACCTTACCCCTGTGTTGTTCTCTGGTCCCCTCACGAGCCCGCAGGTGTTTCTCACACTGTCTGCCTAAACATCCTGCAGGTCTTTCTGCACATGCGTAAGCACGTTTGGATTGTGTAGATTCCCACGAGTGGGAATCCTGGGTTCCCTGAGACACATCTTTTTTTTTGAGACGCCTTCAGCTGTCCTCCAGGTGGACTTCATGCCAGGCAGCAAGCCTATGTTTCCTCCCAGCACTCTGCCAAGGCTCCCTGCTAGCCCAAAGCAGGAACATCCCCACTCCTGCCCCTCACGGGTGACAGCCCCGTACCTGGTGGCCCCAGGTCCTTTGCACCTGCTCTGCTAGAGCTCTGCTTGCTTCTTACCCCCTGCCCCGAAGAATGTCACTCCTGGGATACATTGGGACACCCCTGCCCACCTCTGCGCTCCCTTCCTCTTAACTCTACTTAAGGATGACTGTTTCCTTGCTCAGAGCCACAAATTCAGGTTGGGCTGGAGCTGGACCCATCCCAGCCCTGCCCCTTCCTGCTGTGTGTCTCCAGGCAGTCGCCTCACCCCGCTGGGCATCACGCTCCCTCTAGAAACCTTTCCCAAGGGCGCAGAGGATTTGGAATCAGCGCGGCCCAGCCTGGCTTTGGGCTGCCAGGGGAGCTGCGGGGCTGGAGCCAAGTTCCGGACGTGTAATGGGACCCGGCTCGCTCTTCCTGCTCCGGCAGGGCTGGGAAGCCGGCCTGGCTCTCCGTGTCCCGCCAGCTCAGGCCGCGATTCCCAGGCCAGTAATGGGAGCCACATGCTCTGGATCGTGGCCAGGCCGCCGCCCTCCCCAGCTCGCTCCCCGGAGGCCTCCGTGTCACCGCGCCCGCACTCGCGCCCCAGCCCCGTTCCCACGCCGCCCGCCCGGACTCTGTGCCGCAGAGATGGCGTGGGCGGCCCCACGGGGCCGTCCACGTGGGAGCCTCGGGGGCTGCTGGGTGTGTTTTGTAAGAACCGTGTCTCTGCACTGTGTAGAATGGTGTGTGACTCCCTGCGCCATAGCACACTCTGAGGCCGAGGCAGGAGACTCTCAGGTTCAAACTCAGCTTGGGTAACTTGGCAATTTATCAAAATCCTTGTCTCAAAATGAAAAGGCGGGTAGGTAGAGTGGTAGCTCAGTGGCTTAAGCACCTGCCTGGCAAGTGCAAGGTCCTGAGTTCAATCCCTGGTGCAAAATAAATAAATAAATAAATAAATAGAAAAAGGCTAGGGATGCAGCTCAACACAAAGGCCCTGGGTTCCATCCTCAGCCCTGGAAAAAAGAAATCAGTGGGTGTGAACTGTTTTGTGTGACTGCATTGTGGAGACTTGCGTGTGTTTATGAGTTAACTATGTGTCTTTTGAACCGGTGTGAGTACGTGTGTGTGTGTGTGTGTGTGTGTGTGTGTGTGTGTGTACTGAGTGCCAGATCGAAGGGGACAGTCTGTAGGAGCCCTGAGAGTCACCCAGAGCCTCTCTCGGGGACTGAGGACAGGAAGGCCATGCTCAGTCCCCCCAGGTGTGGCCGACAGAGGGTTTTCTGATGGCAGCAATGGCAGCCACACCAGTCTCTGGCTGTGTTCCACACCCTCCGAGGTATGATCAGGAATCCTAACCACTAAGCCTCGATTTCTCCATCTGAGAAGTGGAGGTGATGCGGCTTCTGGTGCTGCCCCATCCCAGGGACCAGGGATTAAGCCCCTGCCTTCTGCACCCGTGGGTAGGTCGGCTCTGCGGAACAGATTCTTTTTTCTTTTTCTCTTTTTTGTATTTTTAGGGAAGGGTCTACAGGGTATTCAGGGTCTCACTACTAGATCGGACTTGTAGTGATCTGCCTGTTTACAGCCTCCCAAGGGCTGGGATTACAGTCGTGTTCAACCATACCCAGTCTCAATTGCTGTCTCAGTGCGCCCCAGAGGGCAGGTTGGCATGGCAGGCCTGGGAATCGAATCCCAGCCCCTGAGCCTGCTTGCAGGCATTTTAATCTGGGAACCAGATTCTCCTCTGAGGTCTCTGGGGGGATGAGGCTCAATCACCTACATAGCTTTGATAGGAAAGGAAATAACCTCAGTATAATCTGGGCTGAGTGCTGCATGCCTGTAATCCAGCACTCAGGAGGCTGATGCAGGAGGAGCTCTGCAAATTCAAGGCCAGGCTGGAGTACACAGTGAGATCCTATGTCAAACAACCAAACAAACAAATCAAAAGCCAAAACCAAGATAAGAAAACCAGGGACCAGGGATGTAGCTCAGCAGCACAGCACCTGCCTGGCAAGCCCATGGTTCTGAGTTTGATGACTGGTAAAGGAAAAAAAAAAGACAGAAAACCAAAGCAAAAGCCCTCACTACAATGCTACCAAGGTCCAAGGCTGGGCTGCATACACAGTGAGTTCAAGGCCAGCTGGTTTTAAATTGTCTTTCTGCCCTGTCTAGCTAGGATACCCTGGGAAAACTTTTCACTCTTTTTCTCCCACCTCACACTGGGTATTGACCCCAGGAACTTCACACTGAGCTAAATCCCCAGTCCATTTTTCAAAATATTTGACACATGGTCTTGCTTAGTTACTAAATTGCCCAGGCTGGACTGGAATTTATGATCCTCCTGCCTCAGCTTCCCAGAGTGTTGTCCAATTTTTCCTTCTTAAATTAGGGAGAATTCCTACCTCCAAGGTTGTTGCAAGCTTTCATGGAAGGAATGCATGAGTGTACAGGGGCCCAGGGGGGACGGTTTATTTCAAGCTCCATGGGTGGGGATGGCAGTTAGTAAAGAGGCGATTCCCAGGGGCAGGAGTGTGCTCTGTGATGGAGAGATTGCTTAACCTGCAGGATGATGCGGTATGAGCCTTAGCATGGGGGAGAGAGAGAGAGCCAGAGAGAGAGACAGACAGACAGACAGACAGACAGACAGGAGAGCGAGCGAGCGAGCGAGAGAGAGAGCGAGAGAGAGAGTGAGAGAGAGGAGAGCGAGCGAGCGAGCGAGAGAGAAGAAAGGAGTGAAAGAAAGAAAAAGGAGGGCGGCAAGATAGCTCAGCTCTTTAGGCAAGCTTGGGGAAGCGCAGGGGTTCAATCCCAGCACTACGTGCTGCGCAAGACCCACCCCCAGGGCTGCGAGCCAGTCCTGAGCGCGCATGCACGCACTCCAAACAGGAATTAGGGAGACAAATCTTTCGCAAAAGGAAGGAGATGGGGCTGGGGAGATGGCTCAGTGGAATAAGCGCTTTCCTGGCAAACTCCGAAGTCTCCAGCTTTTGACCTCACCACAGGCTCCTGTCACTGCCATCTGCCATGAGGTCCCTGCCAGAGTTAAAGCAGATTCAGACCTTTTGCTTGTTTTCAGTTTTTATTTTTTATTACCCCATCCACTTTTGCAGTACCTGTGATCACACCCTCGTGGGGAGCTGGCACGTGGACTTAACTCGCCACAATTCTTCCTTCATCACCTCCCTCTCTTTTCTGTCCCCCTCCCTCCATCTCTTGTTCTTAACCATTCAGAATTACAAGCTAATCAGCGTCTTTTCTTTATAGTGCACCCAGCATTGGGTATCTTGGTATAGTAGCAGAAAACAGTTTAAGGCACTAGAGAACATGATACTTGCACACTGGTGGAAGACTGAAGGACGGCGATCTAGTTTAGATCATTAGGATGAATTGCTGTGGGACACTGCTTCTCACCCGGGTGACCCAGGAGTCAGTGCCTCTTTCCGCAGCAGGACTGTGGGGAACTTCCCTCTGTAAACAGCAGAGATGAATACATCACCTTTCCTGGCATGGTGGAGCACACCTCTAATTCCAACATGTGGGGAGCACTGAGGCAGGAGGATCGCTGGACATTCCAGGCAAGGCTGGGCTGCATACACAGTGAGTTCAAGGCCAGCCTAAGCTACACAGTGAGATCCCGTCTCAAAAAATAAATAAATAAGTAAAATCACCAGGGGCTGGGGACAGAGCTCAGCGGCGAGCTGATGCCTTGGACTCTCTTCCTAGCATTGAAAAAAAATACTTTGCCATTCAGGCACATTATCCTAAACCTTTAATCCCAGCACATGGAAGACTGAGGCAAGGGGACCATCTCAAGTTCAAGGCCAGCCTGGGTCGCATAGTGAACTACATAGCAAGACTCCGACTCAAACAATAACAACAAAATACAACAGTGTAAAGGATGCACAAAATGTACACATCCACACCTGGAACTTGTTTAGATCTAAGAACAAAAATCTGACTCATACTTCAATGTGGATGAACCTTGAACACATTATGCTAGTGAAAGAAGCCAGACACAGAAAAGATAAATACTGCATGATTTCACTTACAGAAATGTTTAGAGCAAACATTCACAGAGACAGAAAGGGAATTAGAGGTTACCAGGGGCTGGGGGTGAGGGGAGGATAGGGAGTTATTGCTGAAAGGCTACAGAAATTTTGTTTGATGTCGAAAAAGTTCTAGAAATAGTATGGTTGCACAGCAGGGTGAAAGTAATGAACACCACTGAACTGCAGAGTTAAAAATGGTTAAGCCAGGCATGTGGTGCATTCCTGGAGTTCCAGCTTCCAGGGAGGCTGAGGTAGGAGGGTGGCAAACCCAAGGCCAGCCTGGGAAACTTAGGGAAACCCTGTCTCAAAAGAGAAAGTAAAAGGGATTGCAATGTAGCAGCTCAGGGGTAGAGCGCTTGCCTAGTGTAGATGAGGTTTTGAGTTCAATCCCCAGCACTAAAAAAAAAAAAAAAAAAGCAGGAGGAGGACAAAGGGAAAGGGAGGAGGGTAGGAAGTAACAATGCTGCTACAGTTGCAGTTTGGAAGCCACCATTATTATTATTATGACGGCCTCTCAATAAAAGTTGGTGATGATATTGGTGACTAAAAGCAGGAATAGACCTGAAGGAAATCTTCAGGACAGTCACCATGGCGATTGACAGCTGTCTCCACCGACACAGCAGGAAGATGACTTCCACCTCCTGTTCCTGCTTATAACCGACAGATCCTCCCTGCATACAGAAGTCTAGCTGCAAGGGAGTCTGGAAATAGTCCTTAGCTCGGCAGACCCTGCAGTACAGAAATGTGCACCCGAGGCTGAGGTGGTGCTGTGAACTGTGAACCACCTACCATCCCCTGCTGTTGCTTGTATAATGGTTTCTAATTCTTTCAGTGGTTACAGTTCCACGTCCTCCCATGCCCCCTCTCATTTCCTGTCCAACACGGACTGACTGAGGCTAACTCTACTCTATCCAGGAGGATGAACTATGAGCCAGACCTGGCCAAGCCACGTGCCTCAGAACCTGTGAATTGTTCAGGGTGGGCCCATGGCTTGGAATGGCTCCTTGAATTATTATTTCCTCTTTGGGGGGGGCCCTGGGGAGATGGCTCAGTGGAATAAGCACTTCCCTGGCAAGTGCGAGGGCCTGAGTTCAATCTCCAGTTCTGCCAAAAAAAAAAAAAAAAAAAGATTACAAACTCCTCTTTGCTTATGTTGCTGAACTTGCAAGATGGAAGTTTCTGAGAACCAAACTTGTCATCTTTTTACTAAAAGGAATCTCTCCCAGATGACAGAGATAAGCTATGAAGAGATAATATACCAGCACCTCTGGATACAGCTATTGTCTGAATTCTATTACCCCTGAATTAGTTTTTTCAGTTCTGTGGGCCTATAGATAGTTTTTGTTTTTATTGTTTTTTTTTTTTTTTTTTTTTTTTTTTGAGGCAGGCTCTCATTATGCAGTTCATGCTGGCCTTTGTAGCCCAGGATGGCATCAAACTCACAACGATCTTCCTGCCTCAGCCTCCTAAGAGCTAGGATTACAGGTGTGCGGCACCATGCCTGGTCTATTCTTTTTCTCTTCATCAAATTCAAGTCAGTTTTCTGCAGCTGCTAGTGAAGGATCCTGAACAATATATAGGGATATAGATGGCTTAGCAATGCCAAAGACGCGTGCAGACATGCATAATGTAGACTCATGAACTTCTCATCATTTTCCCTGATAGGCCATGTGCAGGGTGTGAGGGAAAAAAATCTTGGGTGGTGTCCTTCTCTGGTTGGGGACATGAAGGGGTCACAGGACAGCAGACAGGACAAGAGTAGCAACTAGAAAAACTCAAAGGGTTGCTGGTGAGATAGCTCAGTGGACTAAGCACCTGCTTTGGCAAGCACCGGGACAAGGGCTTGATCCCTGGTCCCACATGCCATGCTGGCCCTGCTGCTGGGACATGCTGAGCCAACGACCAAGTCCAGGCATGGTGGTGCATGACTGTAATCCCAGCACTGGGGAGGCTGAAAGCAGGAGGATCACTAAGAGTCCAAGCTGTGTAGTGAGACCCTGTCCCAAGTACATAAAATGAAAAACACAAAAACAATGGCCATTTGGTAAGGTCCAACAGTCCTCCAACCTGCTCCCCGTACGCTGCCAGAGGGACCACTGCCCAGTACCAGATTCTGAGCCACGAAGCCCATAGGATTTTGTCCTGTGAGAGCCTAGAGAATCCTATCTTGACCCCTCTTCAATAAGAGACCAGCCTGGGCTGGAGAGATAGCTCGGCAAGTGCAAGGCCCCAAGTTTAATCCCCACTACTGCATGCTGTACCGTCCCTGAAACCCCAGGCGTGCCATGCCAGCAATCCCAGCACTTGGGAGGCTGAGGCAGGAGGGTCCTTGAGAGTTCAAGATCAGCCTGGGATATAAAGTGAGCTCAAGGCCAACCTGAACTGCATAGCAGGACCCTGTCTCAAAAAGAAGAAGAAGAAGAAGAAGGAGGAGGAGGAGGAGGAGGAGGAGGAGGAGGAAGAGGAGGTGGAGGGGAGGAGGAGGAAGAGGAGGAGGAAAAAGAAGGAGGAGGAGGAAGAGGAGGTGGAGGGGAGGAGGAGGAAGAAGAAGAAGAAGAAGAAGAGCAATAGACCACAATTGTGACTATTCCACTGTAGACACCACATTCTTCATAACATGGATCACAGTGCTGACCTTGAATCTGATGCCCATGCCCCAGAGTATGACCTTGATCACAACTGGACCTCCAAAGCAAGCTCACGACAACGACCACAGACCATGCAATCAACCGCAACTGCGAGAGGGAACACAGAAAATAGACCACAAGCTTAGTCATCACTGACCACAACACACCCAGCAATGACCACAAACCACCGCGGTGCTGCTCCCAGGGCAGGCTGGCGATGGCAGCATGGGCCACATGCACTGGACGCTCACATCCCCCTGACCACGGAGGTGGTCACAAAGGGGGCGCGGAACATACCGTCTTAGGCTGAGCCTGCCAATCACAGCCCAGGCCACGTGATTCAACAGAGAGAACTTCACGTGGGGAATTAACCACCAAGACATTGGGTCGGCTTAAAGAGTGCGTGGCAGGAGGTGACTCAGCTCTACAGCAGCAAGTGGCCATCTCCCCAGGACCCCAGATGACAGGCAGGGGGTGGCTGGCAGAGTTCCGGGGCGCAGCCACCGGGTGGAGTCCATTTATGTGGGAAACAACCTGGGTGGGCTGAGGCCACAATGGAGACTCAACAGCCACCACCTGGGACCCCCAAGGTGGAGGGAGGGGGAGAAGCTCTTTGGCGCTATCCTTCTCTGTCGCCGCCCATCTCCCTCCAGATCTCCCATTGGCCAAACCTCATAGAGGAGTCTGGGAAATGTAGTTTACAGAGGCAGTCTCCCCAGACAGACAGGAGGGCCCCTGAGGAATGGATTGGAGGGAATACTGACCAAAGCCCAACCATACAGTGCAGACCACTGCTTGGTCATGACAGTGACACCCTGCAAGACCAGTGCCCAAGGCAGATATACTCCTAAAACACAGCCTGCATAAGGGCAGCTACCCTTGGACAAGAGCATTGGATTCCACCAACCTACATCCTACCCCACACCTATCCCTGGCTGGGCCTGAGGATCTGGAGAAAGACCATCTCTTGTTTGAGACAAGGAGGTAGAGGGACACAGGAGACATCTTCCCAGACTTACATTCTGTCTTGGAACAATATCCTATGGCCTTTGCCCTCAGCTACTGTGTGGCTTTGTGCTCTGGGGACCAAGTACCAAGTGCACTATTTATTTCAGACTCAGACAATTCCTGCAGATGGGGAGCTGTCAGGGGAAATGGGCCTTTCAAGAGAGGGGAAACTCACCTGCCAAGTCTCTCAGTGACACAGTGACAGCGCCAGAGTGGTTGGACAACAAACTCTTGCTCTTTGCTTGGATAATACCATTAACAAAGTTCCATCTTATCTGCCTGGTGTGTCGTAGTCACGTAATGCCTGCCTTTCTGGTCCTCCCATATATATAAAGTATAGATACAGATACAGATAGAAGGGCCGGGGAGATGGCTTAGTATAATAAGAGCTTGCCTGGCAAGCCCAAGTGCCTGAGTTCAATCCCCAGCTTCCGCCAAAAAAAAAGTATGTTTCCACTGGAACTAGGGAGATTGCTCAGTGGAATAAGCATTTCCCTGGAAAGCACACGGACCTGAGTTCAATCCCCAGTTCCATCAAAAAATATATATTATATATACAGATATATAGATTTTTTGGTTTATTTATTTATTTATCTGGTACAGGGGGCCAGGGAGATGGCTCAGTGGAATAAGCACTTCCCTGGCAAGACTGAGTTCAATCACTGGTTCTGCCCAAAAAAAAAAAAAACCAGAAAAGACCATATGTATCTGGTACAGGGTTTTGCTATGTGGTTTGACTTGTAGTGATCCTCCGGTCTCAGCTCCCTCACCCCACCTAGGATTATAGGTGTGTACCACTCCATCCAGTTTCTGTGGCCGACTAGGTGTGGGTCAGGCACAGCCTGCAGTACTGGAGATCAAACTCATGTCTTTGTGCTTGCCAGGCTGAGCTATCTCCCCAACCCAAAACAGTCACTCTTCTTTTTGTACCAGGAATTGAACTGATGACCTTGCACTTGCCAGGCGTGTGCTGTGCTACTGAGCTATTCCTTTTGGTCTTTTTTTTTTTGCCTTTTTGAGAGAGGGTCTTGCTATGCAGTTCAGGCTGCCTTGAGCTCTCTTTGTAGCCCAGGCTGGTCTTTGACCAGCCTCCTGCCCTAGCCTCCCCAGTGCTGGGATTACAGGCATGTGTCACCTTCCCTGCTGTCCCATATGTTATATGACTGATCCCTTCCTCATCTGACTTCCTACCCTGCCCCAAGATACTAAGGGCCTGGGGAGACTGGGGACACTGCTGGGGTGGGAGTGGGAGGTGGAGAAAATCTCCAGGGAACCCCAAAAGAAGGCCGGAAGGACAAGGACACCCTTCCTATGCAAATACTCTGCGTGGGGGCGGACTTCACATTTTCTTTCTCTCAGAATCCGGTCTGTCATCTCGGGCCATTGAAACCAGAGCGAGGAGAGATTCCCAGGTGTGTGTGGGACGGGCCTTCCAGCTGCTGGGCGCGTGGGAAGTGGTGCTGGGGAAGTGATGCGAGGTGCCACCCTGGTGGAGCCCGAGGCCACCCACCCAGTCTCCCCACAGCCTTTCAGCGTCCGATATCTCCTTCCCGCATCGCCACTCACTCCCAGTCCCCACCCGTGAGCCCCACCTCCTCTTGGCCAGGCATGGACTCCCTTGCCCCAGCATCCAATTTCCCAGGCTCTGCCTCAGTGTTTCTGTTGACTATTGGGTACTAGGTGGGGGTTGTCCTCAGAATTTCTCCTGTTTGCTACCAGGCTCTCTTTCTCTCTGGGGCATGGCCTGGAACTCGCGCTGATCCTCCTGCTTCAGCCTCCTGAGTCAGGCCTTCCTCTTATTGTCCCTTTCCACTATTACTGTTTGTAAATTCTCCCACCTCATCCTGGGAATCCCCCAGGAGGGTGAAATTAACAAATTCCATTCCTTCCCCTTGACTAGTGAGCATTAATAACCGTGGGGTGCAATGGGGAGATGTTGGTCTTGTCCCAGGTCCCTAAGGCCAAGGATAGAGCCTACTTGCTCATCCCCCTTCCCCGTCTGGGCCCCCAAGAGTAGCTGGGGGCGGGGTGGGGGCGGAGCCG
>PVKA01024157.1:6820-34708 GCA_004027165.1 Ctenomys sociabilis | reverse complement strand
AAAAAAAAAAAAAAAGAAGGAAAAAAAGGGGGGAAAAGGGCCTTTTAAAATCAGGTAAGGGGAGAAGAGACTGAAATTACTGAATTAGTCCTCTTAGCTCCAAATGAAATGAAATTAAAAATGAAACTTCGTTTCTAATAGCAAACAAACCAAAATCAAGCATTTCTCTCCCTCCCTGCCCTAGCCCCCACCCCATACACCAACAAATGAGAAACACAGCTAGAGCCCAGCATGTCATGTTGAAAGCTGGGCCTGACCCCAGGCTCTGTGGTGACCTCCCCTGTCCAGTGGGACACAGCACCAGGGACACTGCGCTGTAGTAGGGTTCTGTATGGCTGGTGGGTGTGGGGTGGGATGTTCAGAATCTTCTTGAGGCTCCTCACCAGCCATCTTCCTTCCCAGTGCCTCTAGGAGCTTCTTGGTGGAGTTTTTTGGATCTTCCAAACAGAGCATCATGTCATCTGCAAATAATGATAATTTAACTTCTTCTTTGCCTATTCTTATTCCTTTTATTTCTCTCTCTTGTCTAGTGGCTCTAGCTAATAATTCCAGAACTATATTGAATAGGAGGCATGATAGAGGACATCCTTGTCTTGTACCTGATCTGGAAGTAATAGATTTTACTTTGTCCCCATTTAGACTTATGTTGGTTGTTTCACTGTCACAGACGGCTTTTATCAGATTGAACTAGAGGCCTTCTATTCCAATTTTGTGTGTCTCTGATCATAAAGTGTGTTGGACTTTATCAAAATCTTTTCTGCATCAGTTGAGATGATCATGTGGCCCTCTTGATATGGTGTGTTACATTTATAGATTTGCATATATTGATCCATCCTTGCACCCTTGGGATGAATCTATCTGGTCATGGTGTATAATCTAATAATTTTTTGTATTCTATTTGCTAGCATTATATTGATGAGTTTTGCATCTGTTTATGATCGAGACTGGCCTGTAGTTCACTTTTTTAGTTGAATCTTTTTCTGATTTTGTTATCAGTATAGTACTTTCCTCCAGGAATGCTTTTGAGAATATTTCTTCCTTTTTGATTTCATCGAAGAGTTTGAAGAGTATTGGAATTAAATGTTTTGTAAATTTCTTGTAGAATTCAACAGTGAATCCATCACATCCTGGGCTTTTCTTTGTTGGTGGGTTTTTTATGACATTTTCAATTTCATTGGCTGTTATTGTGTTATTGAGAGTTCTTATATCTTCTTGATTCAATTTTGGTAATTTGTACCTATGTAGGAATCTGTCCATTCCTTCTGTGTCTTTGATTCTGTGAGTGTGAAGACTTTCAAAGTAGTTATTAATTATCTTCTGAGTTTCCACAAGGTCTATACTAATTTTACCCTTTTAATCCCTTATTTCTTATATTTGAGCTTTTCTTTCTTCTTTTTGATGAGGATAGCTAAGAACTTATTCATTTAATTTAATCTTTCAAAGAACCAGCTTTTTGGTTTATTAATTCTTTGTATTATTTTCTTTGTCTCAATTGCATTAATTTCCACCAGTCTTTGGGCTTAGGGATTATTTTGCTCTTTTTTTTCTAGAAGCTAGTGGTATAGCATTACAATATGCAATTTTTTCCATTCTGTTTTCCTAATGTGTGAATTTAGATCTGTAAAGTTCCCTCTAAGAACTCCTTTAATTGCTTCCCAAAAATTCTGATAAGTTATGCTTGAATTTTCATTGAATTGTAGACATTGTTTGAATTGTTGTTTAATTTCATTTGTAACTCATTGTTTGCTGAGGTAGGTGTTATTTAATTTCCATGTATTTATGGAGTTTTTCTGGTTTCTTCTGTCGTTTATTTCCAGTTTCATTGCACTGTGGTCAGATAAATGCACAGGATAATTTCTGATTTCTTTCATATGCTTAAGCATGAGCTATGGACTAGCATATGGTCTATTTTAGAAAACATTCCATGTGGAGCTGAAAAGAATGTGTATTCAGCTGTGGTTGGGTGGAACACTCCACATAAGTCCACTGAGTCCATTTGTTCCAAGCTTTTGTTCAGTTCTTCTACTTCTTTGCTTATTTTTTGTCTGCTTGTCCTATCTTTTTGAGATAAGGGGATGTTAAGGTCTCTTGTTAACACTGTAGTATTGGATATTAGATTTTTCAAGTCCATTAGGATTTGTCTTCTATAGTTGGGTGCTCCTATGTTTAGTACATACATATTTATGGGTATTACCTATTCCCCTTGTATTTTTCCCCTTACAAGTATATAGTGGCCTTCTTTATTTCACTTGATTCACATTTTTATTTCACAGGACTGTGACCCCTGCTTTTTTCTGAGGTGCTGGGGCATGTAGCAGTGTTCTCCATCCTTTGATTTTCAGCCTATGAATTTCTTTCAGTTAAATGGGTTACTTGTATACAGCATATTATTTGACTTTGCTTCTGAATCCGCTGTGCCAGTCTGTTTAATTGGTGAATTGACTCTATTTACATTCATAGTTACACCTGAGATGTATTGACTTATGTTTGACATGTTATTTATCTGTTGTTGGTTATCTAATTTTCTCTTGCATTTAATTGTTTGCCTTATTTGGTGGGTTCTTTCCCTTCTGATTCATGGAGTTGTGGTCATTTTTCATCTCTCTCTAGAATATGTTTTATTAGACTGGGTAGGGTTGGCTTCATGCTCTTGAATTTCTTTAGTTGTACTTTGTCATAGAAGTATTTCACTTCTCCACTAAACTTAAAAATGGGTTCTGCTGGGTATGCCAGTCTGGGTTGGAATTTGTTTTCTCACAAGACTTAAAGTACTTTAATTCATGCTCTTCTTGACTTGATGATTTGTGAAGGGAAATCTGCCATTATTCTGATGGGTTTTCCTTTAAATATAATCTGTCTTTTCTCTGGTGACTTTAACTATACTGTTCTTGTGCTGAATTTATGGGATCTTGATTATCATATCCCTGGGTGGGTTTTTAATTGGGTTGATGCTATATGCCTCAGTTATCTGTATTCTTTTTAAATTCCGATGGTATCACATATCAATTAGAGCTTACAAGATTCTAAGCCTTCTCTAACTCACATCTCTAAATCTTTCTGAACTCTTCCTGTAAAGCAATTCCAAAGGCTTCTGAACCAGAAGGTCAATACTAGTGCAAAGAGACTGACTCTCATTACAAGTGTTCTCTCTTAGTTATTTTCCCATCACAAAGACAAAATAACTGAAAGCTCCAAATGAAAGAAAGGGTGATTTTTTTTTGACTCACAATTTTAAAAGATTATCTACATGGTTGGCTGATTCCAATATAGAGAAGGCACTGCAGAATTGCATAAAAGAGAAAGGCTCTTCCATACATAGCAGGCAGGAAGCAGAGAGACAAGTGCTCCTGATGAGGATCCACCCTTCCAAATCATCTATGTGTTACATGCCTCTCTGTCTGGGTTTCACCGCTAAAGTCTTCAATATTGACGCACATTATTTTTTTGGCAGTACCAGAGATTGGACTCAGGACCCTGTGCTTGCCAGGCAGGTGACTACTGAGTAATCTTGCCAGCCTCTGAGGGACATTTTAGATATAAACTGAGCATCATTTTTCTGTCTCCTTCAAGAATTAAATTTTTGAAAAGTGTTCAATATTTATAGGAAATCCATCTGCTTTACTATTTTAAGTTACACTTTGACAGAGATACTTATTGATACTGTTGTCTCTGTGGGCAAAATTCCTCAAATTCTTTCATTCAAGTAAGAACACATAAAGAATGGAGATCCAGACATTCTGTCAAAAACGTGGAATAAATAATGTTTTATTGTTTGGGGTAGCTAATTAATCATATCTCTCCCCTTCTTGTCATTGGTAATGAAAACACTCATAGAAGCCAAAGTATATCAGGGAGAAAAAACAGTAGACTCTACATATAAACTTTGCTCTGTTTGAGGCTCAATTCTAATAAATCTCTCTGAACTCATACTTTAAACTGAACATGTTCAAGGGCTGCTGGTATAAAGCATATCAAGATTATCAATATATTTAACTGGATACTACTTCTAAGGTCTAATTAGGTAGATGTTCACTCAAAGCATGATATAATAGCCAGGTTTTCATTAAAAAGCAAATTATTGGGCTGGTGAGTCTAACAGCCTGCCTGACAAGCACAAGGACCCAGGTTCAATCCCCAGTAAAACAAGCCATGACAGCCTCTTAATTCACACTAGTTACAAAACTCAGCCAAAATGGACTAAAGACTTCAATTTAAAATATTGAACTGCTAAGAAAAATTATAAAACAAATGCTTCAAGATTTGATTTTGTTCTCTTAAGACCACAACAAATAAAAGTAAAAATAAAGGGAATTGCATAAAACTTAGAAGTGGAACAGCAAAAGAAGGAAACAATAAAGATATAATGTGCATTCTAAAAGAAAATCTTTGCAAATGTATGTACCTGACAAAGGGATAATATCCAAAATATATAAGAAATTCATGTAACTTAACAGTAAAAGTACTAACTGAGCAAAACACTGACATAACCAATATATCTAAAAGGACATTTCTCAAAGGAAAACACATAAGTTTCTAAGACATATATAAAGAACATCACTCTTTATCATGAGTTACAAATCAAAACTATATGAGATTTTACCTCCATCAAATTAGAATGGCTATTATTAAAAAGACAGTTGGTAAGTTTTGGTGAGGATGTAAAGAAAAGAAAAGAACTTCACAGTATTTATGAACATGTAAATTAGTACACACATTAGGGAAAATAGTATTGAGTTCACTCAATTTTAAAAAAAGAAAAAAGATTTTATATGAATTACAGTCAGGGTTCCTATGCTAAGGAAAAGAAATTAAATTAATATATTTAAAAATATACCTGAACTTTTATACCTTTTTTCAGCACTAGTCGCAATGCTTAAGAAGTCAAAACAGATACACAACCCAAGTCCAGGCCCAACGAGGATGTATGGGAGAGCTTCCATGCTCCCCTATACCTGCTGGACCCCTCCAGACCTGTCCCAAGCCCAGCATGTGAGTGAGACCTTCAACTGTACTCTGGAGAGCCCTCCAAACCCCTCCGCAATGAGACCAGGCTAAGCGTGTGGGTAAGAACTTCCGCCACACTCCCAAGCCACCTCCAGTCACAACCCAAGCCCAGGCCAGGTGAGTGTATGGGAGAGCTTGTGTTCCCCTGTGCCCTCTGGACCCATCCAGACCCAACCCGAGCCTGGTGTGTGAGTGACCCCATCTCTCAGGGTACCTGCACACCCCTCCAGATCCAGCCCAGGCCCAGAAAGGGCTTGTGTGTGAGAACTTCAACCATGCTCTCAGGATCTCTCAAGATGAAACCCAAGCCTAGAACTAGCCAGAGTGAAGGACAGCTTATGTGTTCCCCTTTGTTTGGCTAGTGTGTGGCAGAGCTTCCATGCTCCCCTTTGCCTGCTGGATCATCCAGACCCAGACTAGGCCATTTTATGAGTCCGTCTCTCCAGCTCTCTGGACTTGCTCAGACCCAACCCAGGCCTGATGTACAGGCCTGGTGTGAAATTCTGCAGCTGAAGTTCATGCACAGAGGCTAGGGGCCACAACCACCCAGCTAATACAGGAGCAAAACCTCTTGCCAAAGGGGCACAACAAGTTCACCTCCAAAGGCTACAGCATTAAGAAGCTTAACACAGGTGCTGGACCCAAGCCAGGCACAAGTGGATGAATTAAAACTTCATAGATCTGCACCAAAATTTCACTAGGTACTAAGGTTATAACTGCACCAAAGCTCTATAACGAAGGTCAGAAGACAATGCTATACAAAATGAAAAAGAGAAAGAGGAAAATGAAATCGCAGAACCCACACCACCCAGAACAAGTGCAGAGGACACTAGCACAGAAGAAATTGGGATTCACAAGCTGAAATCTCGACTCAAATAGCTTCTGAAATAAAGAAACAACTGCAGAAAGGTATAGAGGGACTCAGATTAGAAATAACCTCTGAAATAAAAAAGAAATCTTTGAATTACTAGCATCTGAAGAATCAAATGCAGTAACATATGGAGGAAAACCAATTTGAAAAAAAGCTCTGCAGTAAAAGAATGAATAACTACCTCTAAAGAAGACATTGATAAAAAAAAAAAAAACATAGAGGAGATTAGAAAAATGACAGATTCCTTGAATGAGCAATACAGGAAAGAAATAGATCACATGAAGCAGAGTCAAAGAGATATAGAGGAACTTAAAACCTCAATCATAAGCTTGTTAAAAATCGTTTGAGTGAAAGTGAAGATAGAGATTCAGATCTTGCTGACGCTGGTGCAGCTAATGAACAGGTAAGGAAATATTTAACAAAAAACAACGAGAATGCAAGAGAAAATAATTCATCATCTGCAAGACTACACAAAGATAAACAACATGAGACTAATAAGCATCAGTGACAAAGAAGGAGTAAATACAAATGATATAAAAAGAATATGAGCAGAAGGAATAGCAGAAAACTTCCCAATATGAGGAAACAATCTGATATTCAGGTAACTGAAATCTAAAGAATGCCAAATAACTTCAACCCAATTAAAAACACACCAAGACATAGAATAGTCAAGATCCCAGAAACCCAGCACAAGAATAATATACTGAACGCCACTAGAGAAAAGAAGTAGATCACAATCAAATGAAAATTCATCACAATTATGGCTGACTTCTCTTCACAAAACATGAAGGCAAGAAGAGCATGGAGTAAAGCCCTTCAAGTCCTCTATGAAAATAAATTTGAGCCCAGACTACTATACACAGCAAAACTCTGTTTGAAGCTTGATGGAGAAGTGAAATACTTCCATGACAAAGAACAACTAAAGAATTTCATAACAGAACCAACCCTACACAGACTACTGAAAAAAGTTCTAGAGAGGAACCAAAATGATCAGAACTCCACAAATGAGAACAGAAGGAGCACACTAAATAGGGCAAACAATTAAACACAACACAAAAAGGAGTGAACAACAGCAGGTAAATAACACTTTAAACATAAATCAATACATCTGAATTATTATCATGAATGTAAATGGATTCAACTCATCAATTAATAGAAATAGACTGGCACAGTGGATTCAGACACAGAATCTAACAATATGCTATATACAAGAGTAACAATTAACTCATAATATAGGCTGCAAGTCAAAGGATGGAAAGCAGTACTATACACCCCAGCACCTCAGAAAAAAACCAGGGGTATAAATCCTGTTCTCAGACAATCTCAACTTCAAACAAAGAATGATGAAATGAGGTAAAGAAGGTCATTACATTAGGAGAAAAATTCAAGAGGAAGAGGTAAGAATCATAAATATTTATGTACCCAACACTGGAGAACCCAACAATACAAGACAAATCTTAATGGGCATGAAAAATCTAGTATCCTGTACAACAATCTTAATAAGAGACCTTAACACCCCCCATCTTAAAAGGTTTTTTACATCAAGCAGACAAAATATTAGCAAAGAAGTAGTAGAACTGAACCAGAGCTTGGAACAAATGGACTTGGTGGACATATACAGAGCGTTCCACAAAAATATAGCTGAATAAACACTTTCTTCAGCTGTACATGGGTCATTTTCTAAAGTAGACCACACACTATTCCACAGCTCATGCTTTAGCATATGGAACAAAAGAGAAATCCCATGTATATTATCTGACCACAGTGTAATGAAACTGTAAATAAGCAACAAAGAAACCAGAAAAAAAAACCCTAAATTCATGGAAATTAAACAACACGCTAATCAACAATCAACAGGTCACAGATAAAATTAAACAAGAAATTCTACAATACCTACAATTCAATTAAAATTCAAGCAAAACTTAACGGTATTTATGGGATGTGATGTAAGCAGTTCTCAGAGTGAAATATATAGCTGTGAACATACACATGAGGAAAACAGAAGGGGAAAAAATAAACACTCTAATACTGCTCGTCCAATATCTAGAAAAAGAAGAGAAAAACAGAGCTAAAGATGAAAAGAAATCATAAAGATTAGAGCAGAAATTAATTCAATTGAGATGAAGAAAACAGCTCAAAGAATTAATGAATCAAAAGGTTGATTCTTTGAAAGATTAAAAATGAATTGATAATCCCCTAGCTAAAATCATCAAAAAAGGAAAGAAAAATTGAAATACAAGCCATAAGGAATGAAAAGGGTGTAAATGCCACAAACCCAGTGGAAACTTAGAAGATTATCAATAGCTACATTGTGAACCTTTCCTTTCACACAATAGAAGACATAGAAGAAATGGACAGATTCCTAGAAAGGCACAAATTACCAAAACTGAATCAAGAAGATATAACACCTCTCAATAACCAATAACAGGAAATGAAATATGAAATGAAACAAAAAATCCTATTAACAAAGAAAAGTCAACATCCTAATGGATTCACAGCTGAATTCCATAAGAAATATATGGAAAATATAATCCCTATACTCCTCAAACTCTTCAGTGAACTTGAAAAGGAAACAATCCCACCCAAATCATTCCTGGATGCAACTATTATACCGATACCAAAACCAGGGAAAGATGCTACTAAAAGGGAATTATAGGCCAATCTCCTTCATGAACATAGATGCAAAAATCTTCAATAAAATCCTATCATATATAATACAGCAAAATATCAAGAAGATTATACACCATGACCAGGTAGGATTCATCCCAGGGATTCAAAGAAGGTTCAATATTCACAAATCTATAAATGTAATACACTATATCAATACAGCGACAATGAAAAACCACACAATAATCTCAATTGATGCAGAAAAGCCTTCTGACAAAGTTCAACACTCATTCATATTCAAAGTCCTACAGAACATCGGAATATATTGCCTCTATTGCAATCTGAATAAAGCCTCTATGACAGCCCAACAGCTAACATAATTCTAAATGGGGAAGAACTGAACTCTTTTACTCTTAGATCTGGTACAAGACAAGGATGTCCTCTATCATCCCTACTAATCAATACAGTTCTGGAATCATTAGTTAGAAACATTAGCCAGAGAGATAAATGAAAGAAATAAGAACAGAAAAAAAAGAGAGGTTAAATTATCATTATTTGCAGATGGCATGATAGTTTACTTGGAAAACACAAAAAACTCCACCAAGAAGCTACTAGAACTAATACACAAATTCCGTAGCATAGCAGGATACAAAGTCAGTTACCCAAAATTCAATAGCATTGCTCTACATGCATAACAAATACACTGAGAAGGAAATTAGAGAAATGATCCCTTTTACAATAGCACCGAGGAAAATTAAATAGTTTAGAATTCATGTAACTAAAGAAGTCAAAGATCATTTCAAGGATAATTGCAGTACTCTAAAAAAAAGAGATCATACTGGATTTCACGAAATAGAAAGATATTCCCTGCTCCTGTATAGGAAGAATCAGTATAGTGAAGATGGCCATACTCCCAAAATTGCTGTACAGATTTAATGCAATCCCTATCAAACTAACACCAACATACCTCCCAGACGTAGATAAATTGTTTCAAAAATTTATTTGGAACCAGAAAAGACCTAGAAGAGCAAATGCAATCCTGGAAAACAAACACAAGTCAGGAGGAATTAGAATTCCTGACTTGAAATCACACTACAAGGCTACCGTGATAAAATCAGCATTGTACTGATAACAAAATAGACCTGAGGATCCACTGAATAGATTAGAAGATGCGGAAGCCTCTAGGAACACACTCAGCCACTTGTTCTTTGACAAAGGGGCCATACATACTTACTAGGAGAAACATAGCCTCTTTAAAAAGTGGTGCTGGAAAAACTGATGCTCTACATGCCAAAAATTAAAACTTGATACAGGTCTATCAGCATGCATTGAGCTAAACTCAAAATAGATTAAATATCTAAACATTAAAACTGAAACACTAAATCTCCTGGAGTAGAAAGTAGGAGGAACTCTTGAAAACATAAGGGTAGGCAAAGAGTTCATGAATAAAAATCAAATTGACAGGTAACACTTGCAAGAATTGACAGCTAGAACCTCCTCTTATTGAAAAGTTTTTGCATATCTAAAGAAATTACCAAGAAAGTGAAAGGCAACCCATGAATTTGGAAAAGATCACTAAGACAAAGGTCTGCTCTCTCAAATTTACAAAGAAGTAAAAAAGCACTAGGGCCCCAAAATTTAAAGACCCAATCCAGAAATGAGCTCCAAGATGAACACACACAATACCAAAACATTATGAAAACAGTTTGCAATGTATTAATTTGTTGAATCTGTATTGTCAAGGTGTCTTGAAACTGTCTGATTGACATTTGTAGTTCAATAAAATAAAAATAAAAAAAGGACAAAATTAAAGGAAGCCAATAAATATTTGGAAAAATGCTCCAGATCACTAGCCCTGCATGAAATGCAAGTTAAAACAACACTGAGCCACCGTCTTACTCCAAAACAATGGCTATCATAAACAAATCAAGTAACAACAAACGGAAAGGCTGTGGGGGAAAGGAACACTTCTCCACTTCTGGTGGGAATGCAGACTGGTGCAAGCATTATGGAAATCCATGTGGAGACTCCTCAAAAAAAAGGACTGGAAATCACATTCAAGCCTTCTATCTTCCTACTGGGAATTTTCCCAGAGGAAATGAAAACGTCATATCATAGTTATATATGTGTACCTATGTTTATAGCAGCACATCTTGTGGTAGACAAATCTTGGAAACAACCAAGATGCCTATTACCTGAGGAATGGATGAAAATGATGTGGTATTTTTATGCAATGTAGTATTAATCAGCTTAAAAAATGATAAACTTGAAGCATGTTTAAGTGGATGCGACTGGAAGATATACTCATAAGTGAAATAAACCAGAACCATATGTTTAAATATTGTACAGTCTCCATATTATGAGAACTCAAAAGAAGAAATATAAATAGAAAGGTATAATAAAAAAGGAGAGTGAGAACTTGAGGATTAGATGACGAAGAGAGGGCAAGGAGAAAAGCTAAGAAATATGACAGGGGCAAAGCCATACATTCATATGCACAAGATGGTAAGTGAATGATCCTGAAAAATATCAGCAGGTTTTTGAAACTAGCAGTTAATTGGTAGGATTCTTACCCTGACTAACTATATATGCTGACACCTGTGAACTAAGCAACTGCAGTGAGGATAGCAATGTGTAATAGTAGGGTCATGCTTGGAATGCCTGTCATTCTGGTCTTCTAAATACATACTGTTTGTCATGACAGACCATTTATTGTCATATGGTCTCTCAAATAAATATTT
This sequence comes from Ctenomys sociabilis, assembly GCA_004027165.1. NCBI lineage: Eukaryota > Metazoa > Chordata > Mammalia > Rodentia > Ctenomyidae > Ctenomys > Ctenomys sociabilis. Next base: position 23,485 of record PVKA01024157.1, on the reverse strand, counting down.
GTTTTTAAAAAAAGTTAATAAATGAAAAAAGACACAAGAAAAAAATGTCACAGGATAGTCCTGCTACGGTCCTACTTATTGTTACATTTCTAAATTTCTGTGTAAAAATAAGTGTTTATTCATATTTTTAAAAATTTTTTTAATCTTCTTTTCATATTCTGTAGGTACTTAAAGTTTAACATACCAGTACTTGATGGAAAATACCTGCTCCATGTTACGCATAAGATGTTTGATATTCAGACAGATAGGTTAAACCCAACTGAATATGTTGTTGTATAATAATTTTTTCCTCTGGAGGTTTAACAGCCTAAGTTTGGATACCAAAACTTACAGAAAAAGGAGAGTTACAAGGACAGCCAACATTTTGTCCCTAGGCTATCAAGATCAATAAGGATTCAGCACATAGGAGAACCTATACTGTAACAACATGTAACTCAGTTGTGTCCAAAATTTTCTGATCAAGGAGATGATGGGGCCAGAAAGGAATGTGATTAATGATGTACAGTTTGTCCAGAGAGTCACATGAAGAGAAAAGATTCCCTCAGACTTTCACAGAGAGAAAATTGGTCAAGCAATGCCAGTGACTCATTCACATGGCTGACCCTGACAAAGGATCTACAAACTGCAATACAGGGTTTCAGGATAAGTCCTGCAGAGACTTCACTGCCCTTATAAGATACAAAAGTTACATTTCTTGTTATTTAGGCCTTGCTTTATCTTGATCTTAACCATCCAGCAGAATAATACATAAAATAGTTAAGATAGGTATATATTACCTTCTCTTAATTCAATAAGAAGAAAGATTTGTGGTAATATTGTTTGTACAAGACATCATGTCTGCATCTTTTGCCATGAATGACTACTAAAAAGACAATAATATGCATTGTATTAATTGTTCTAACTCTCCTACCAACCTATTTTCAAGCTGTCTCATTGCAAATTTGTCTCAATAAAATTAATTTTAAAAGAGTAGTATAAAAACGAGGTATGAAAAGTAAAAACATATTAATATGCTGAACTGGAAAAGGCTCAAGTGAACAACTTCTGACATTGCTAATCCTTCACACAACCCACTACTACTGGAGTATATTGGAATATTTTGCTGAATTCATGCACCTACAATATTTAAATGATGATGGAATACTCTTCTGTGACAAAACTAAACAAATAATTGGATACAAATGAATGACCACTTTTTATGTATATATTCAAAATAGGTAGTATAGATATTAAGAAAACTACATTCTCTTAATTCAGTGAATACTATGATTTGTTCTAATAGTGTTTGGAGACAGTATATCATGTCTGCATATTGTGTAATGAATAACCACTAAGGCAACAATATACAACGTATTTATTTTTGAAACTGTCCTACCTATTTGGTTTTGAAACTGTCATTACTATTAGTTTCTCAATAAAATTATTAAAAAATAAATTTAATTTCACCCTAAAATGATGAAAAAAATTTTTCACTTAACCTTTTTTTCATGTCTTTTTTTTTTTTTTTTTGGCGGAGCTGGGGATTGAACTCAGGCCCTTGTGCTTGCCAGGGAAGCACTTATTCCACTGAGCCATATCCCCAGCCCCCACTTAACCTTTTTCTCTTCTCAAAACATCCACATCTACTTAAAATAGAAGTCGTGCTAAATAAATTGGAACAGTAACTCAACTAACTCCTATTTAGTGGGAAAACAGTGATTATTGGGGAGGCCTAAAGCCTCAAAGGGACAAAAGTAAGGAGCTCTGGTGTGGTATCAGCCCCCTGCGTAACTGTGTTAGCAGTTGTTTATTGCATATGTCAGAAAGTTAAAAAAAAAAAAAAAAAAGGATTTTGAACATTTTCACCCTAAGGAAATGATAGAAATTTGAAGAGACAGCAAAGTTTACTTTGATTGAAATATCATACCATGTATATACATATCAAAACATCACATGGTCCTCTGTTAAAATGCACTGTAATAATTGTTAATGTAGTTATTAAAATTTCTAAAAATACATTGTTTTTATGGTGTTTTTTGTTTGTTTGTTTGTTTGTTTTGAGTTGATTTGTTTTCTGGTACTGGGACTGTAAGTCAGGGTCTCATACTTGGACAGAGTGTTGCTGAAGTATATCCCTGTACCAATTTATTATAATAGTTTAGCAAAACTGAGTCAGGAAAAAGAACTGTAAATCAAACTGGAGACTTTCCAGAATTCAAAATGAACTCAGAGTTAAAGATTGACATACCCCAAATCTGTCATTGAGGTCTTTTTAATTACCCTACTTAATTAACCATTCGAGAATATCAATGATTTTGTCTTTCAAACAATTCCTTTGAGCCATACATACTACTGTTTGAACTTCTGTTCTAACACTCCATAACTAGTTAATATATTACAACAATATAAAATAGATTTTGCAATTGTGTTAAGCTTTTTTTCCCCTCATTCTTTTTCTTTCCTGTCCATGAAACTTCAAGAGTGTCACTTATCTTTCTCTAGATCGGATTGACACTGAGTAGGGTGAGCCTAGAGTTTGAGCCTGAATGTGTTATGACAAGTAATAAATCACCCAGAAACTTCTTTCTGCATTACAGGAGGTGTCAGATTGACTCTTACAGCATGATGACAAGGATTTCTTTCACTTTAGTTAACAAGAGTTTCACATTCACATCAAAATTAGACTGGTTACTGAACTGATGACCTATTTCTAATCAAATGACTAATACTTGTGATTATTTTTACCATAAAGAAGATGAAATGTGCAAGCTCCTGAAATAAGTCTTCAATGTACTTTAATATATAACTAAATAAAATATACTTTTAAAATAATTTTGGCATTTCATCTGAACAATTTTTTCCAACATAAGCAATAAATCCACTGATAAAGGAAATTCTAGTATCAATATTATTTCTCCTCTACATTCTCAAAATGGAACCACAGGAAAAACGTGGCTGGCAACAAAAAGCGGGTTTACAGATTTCCATGGGTTGTATTCATCTTCGCCACAAAATGCAGTCCATTACTCACATTTTACAGACATTCCTACTGGCATGTGACTCACTGATTAGTGAAGTTTGTTCAGTGAAACAGAACAGCCCTCAAAAGAATATGAAGCAAAGAGTAAACGAGAGAGACAGAGACAGAAACAGAGAGAGAGAGAGAGAAAAAGAGAAGAAAGGTGAGGTGAGGTGGGGTCGAGTCCGAGATGGAGACGAAGACAGAGACGGAGACAGAGATGGAGTCTGAGACAGACCGAGACCGAGACCGAGACCGAGACCGAGACCGAGACAGAGACCGAGACAGAGACGGAATCAGAGAAGAGAGAGATAACTTTTCTAAAAGTTTAAGGCTCACAAATTTACAAGATTGGGGAAGGCTAATAAGTTAAAAATATGATGGACTAGTACCAACAAAGACAAAGTAGCTACAACCCAGGTCCAAAGGCAGTCTACTGATACATTCCTTCCTTTCTCTGGAAAGATAGTCTCTGTTTCAATGAGAAATTCAAGTGATTAGATGATATTATGAAAAGAAAACTAGGTTGTGAAACTCTACCTACTCAGATATTAATATGTTCCTCAATTCTTCTCAGAAACATGTAGAATAATGTTTAGCCAAATACCTGGACTGTGGCCCAAGCCAATTCAATATAAAAAGTCAGCCATCATCCTTCCTCTTCTAGTTTAGCTTTAAAGTTATTTAGTTTTTAAAAAGGGGTCTTTGTACTTTTTAGAAGCTAATGATCTCTCCATCTTTTACCTTACTCTTGGATTTCTCTTGTGACTTGTTTTGCTTACTCTTGTCCCAAAGCCTGCTCTCACCCCTAGATTACATCCTGCATCAATCCTTGTAGTCTTCTCTAAGATACCCACTGTTATAGTATGTGTCTAGTTGTCCCCCCAAAGCTTCATGAGTCATGGGGTGGGGACTTCTAGAGTTTGTGATTAACTCATGGTCCACTGGGATTATGTGTGATCCAATGCTGAGATTATGGGTTTTACTACTGCTGGGATTATGGGAGTGAGTATTTCCCCCAGCCTGGGGCAGAAAGCCTGAATGTAATATAACAGACAGAGAGACAGACTTTCTTTAATGATTGCTTTTTGTTGCCCTTGTTGCTGTTCGGCCGCCATGAACAGCTGCTCTCTGCCATGTGCCCCTCTGCCTTGGAGCCAGCTGAATATGGACTGAACCTCCAATAACTGTGAGCTAAATAAATCCTTTCCTTCTTTCATTTTGCATGTTGGGTATTTGTCCCAGCAACAAGAGAAGAGTAACCAAGACACCCACAGAGACCAAGGAAAACTTTCTCTTGACATTTTGGATGGCTTTTCTTGGTCGTCATTTCACAACCCATCTCTCCATTTTTGTTTTCCTCAGTATGACCACAGTCCCCTTCAGCATGTGTAGCACACTTGTCCCACACCCAGCCACGGGCTTCTGGAGCCACAGGAAGGAGGTTTCTGTAGCTCTCATTCCAGGCCCTCTCTCCTTACAAGGATATTGATACTTTCTTCCACCATCATATTCAAGCACTCCCCATATTGGTCTTCTATGCATTCCTTGTCTTCTGTATCTGCATCTATCTTTCCTTCACTAGTTTTTCTTCTTTCTGTCATCATTTACATAAAAATGTTCAATCCTCAACCCTTTCATTTCATGTATTTATTTAGCTTTACTCTGAAAGTTATCTAAACTTTTATAGTTTTATCACATACTCTTTTAAAAAATTTACTTCTGTGACCCTGAATTGTCATTTTTATTCCAGCTTCCAAGCTAAAACCTGGAAGCTACTAGTACAATTTCACATGGCTTATTTCTCTCACCTAGCCCATTAGACAGCCCAGCAAGATTCTCCCTTAGCGATACCTCTATGTGATTCATTTCTTTTATCTTTAGTACTTTGTATAATTTGAACCTTCGTTGTAATTTCTGTATCTTTGAAAGCAATATTACTTGTTTGCCGTATCTCCAGATTATGTTCCTTGCATTAATTCTCCTAACTTTCTGGAACATTTATTTTGTCAGTGCAAGCCTAATCCCATCTGTCTGTCTGTCTGTCTGTCTGTCTGTCTGTCTGTCTGTCTCTCTCTCTCTCTCTCTCTCTCTCTCTCTCTCTCTTTCTCTCTCTCCACCCCTCTGTCTGTCTCTGTCTCTCTCCTGTAATGATTTTGCCAATGCCTCTTCTATGCAAGGTAAGATCTATTTTTCTTCCAAATTCTTATTATCGTGGAATGAAGCAGTGTCTACTTCAATCATCATTTCTCAAATAAGAGATATGTAACTAGAGAGACACAGGCTATGGTTGCTCAGAGATTTGAAAATATGACTGTGGTCTAGATTTCAGTTTGTTTCTTACTATGCTAGCTAGGTATGCTCATTCAAACTAAGTCAACTTCTAAATAAATGAATAGGCAAGTAAATAAATGCTTATCATTGGCCTCTACCATGATTAATCAGCACCCAATCAGTAAAGCACTCTCATAATTCAAAGCAATGCTTATTAATTGGATACTAGAATCATCCAGAGGTCAAAAGCTGTTGATAAATGGGGCTCACCAGAACCTCTGGATCTGGACCTCTGACAGAAGAAGTTTGTTTGCTCCTTTAGGAATTAGGTTGTTTCTAACATCAGGTAATATTAACAATGGACAGCATCTCCTGTTAGTCAAAGAGCATGTATTTAAAAATTACTCATGGATGAGTACATTTTGAAAACACTGATACACATAAGGTTAAACAAAACTTTTCGTTATTTGCCTCTTTTGGAAAAATGTTTACTCAGTTCCTTTGCATGTATTTTACTCACATTATTTGTTTAATTACTACTGAGTCTTGCATGTTCTCTATCTGTTCTGCAAATTTATTCCTTATGCAAATATGTGAATTATGTCTTTGTAGAGAGCTGGTGCATTCAAACATTTACTCATCCCAGATACTTTCTTTGTCTTTTGGTTGTTGGTTCTTGTATCCCAACTCTTGAAATTACAACCACATGGACAGATTATAATTGCATATATTTAAAATCTACAAGTTAATATCTTGGTTAATACACACATTCTGAAATGGTTTTCATAATCAAGCTAATTAAAAGAGTCATGACTGTGTAGTTACCATTTTGTGTGTGGTGAGGACGTATAATATCTACTCTTTCAGCAATTTTCTAGATTCTCTTAACCCAGCCCAGTTTGTGACCAAGATTAACTCATCCATCACAGTCATCATAAGTTATCCAAATTCCATTTTGGTTATAACCTTTGTATCTTTGAACTATATTATATCTTTCCTCTCTCCCCAGGTCATCCTGTTTATTCCTGGAAAGCATTATTACATTCTGTGTCACAAGGAGTTGAGCTTTAGGTTTTGTATGTAAATTAAGACTGTGAGTTATCTTTCTTCCTGCATCTAGACTATTTTGCTGTGGTCAGGGAGATAGCTCAGTAGAGTGAGCACTTTCCCGGCAAGCTCAAGGGCCTGTGTTTAATCTCCGGTTCTGCCAAACATATATATATTAAGAAAGAGACTATTTTACTTAATATAGTATTCTCCATTCTCATCCCTGTTGTCATAAACACAGGATTTCTTTTCTTTCTAAGGTTAAATAATAGTTCATTGCATACTATATATTATTGGCTGCATTTGTTTATTCACATATCAATGGATGCTTAGGTTCTATAGCTTGGCTATTGTGAAGAATGCTGTCATGAGCATGGAAGTGAAAATATCTCTGTGAGATTGTGATTTTATTCATGTTAGTTGCACAGCTATGGTGTTGCTGCATCCTCTGAGTGCTATTTTTAATTTTTAAAGGAAACTACACACTATTTTTTTTAGGAACAGGGGATTGAACTCAGGCCCTTGTGCTTGCCAGGCAAGTATTTATTCTACTGAACCATCTCCCAGGCCCCCTATATTTCTTAATAATGCTAATAATTTGCTATCCCACCAACTATGTGCTAGGATTCCTTTGCTTCCGTATTCTTGTTAATATTAATTAATCCTTTGGTAGTATTTATTCTAACAGATTTGAGACTATATATTATGGTTTTGGTTTTCATTTCCCTGATAAACAGTAATCCTGAACATTTTTTATGTACTTTTTGTCATTTCTTGACAATGCCGATGCAGCTCCTTTGCATGCATTTTCATCAGACTGCTTTATTATTATTGACTTTTATGTGTGCCTCATATCTTCTGTGATTCTGTTCCCCATCAGATAGATGTTTCACAAATATTTCATTTAATTCTGCAGGTTGCCTTTCAATTTTGATTACTGATTTTGCTATGCAGAGACTTTTGAGTTTTCCTAGTCTGCTTTTCCTTTTTAGCATTTAGGACTGAACCTAGGGCCTTATTGGGCTGAATCTCAGCCAATTTTGTTTTGAGACAGGGTCTTAGTAAGTGGCTAACTTCCTCAGCCTGGGCTTCAGTTGGTAATCATTGTCCCTCAGGCTTCCAGAGTGTTGCTATGGCAGTGTGGCCACATGCCACTGTATCTGGATTGATTTTTAAATTTTTTTCTTTTATTGTCTGTGCGTTTATTGAGAAATCCATAATGCTACCAAAACCAGAATGAAGAAGCTTTCCATCTATATTTTACTCCTAAGAGAATTATGTTTCCAGAAAGCATGATAAAGCCTAATTTCATTCTTTATTGTATGGTTATCAGGTGTTCCCAAAATCATTTGTTGAATATACTAGCCATTCTCCCTTGTGTGTTCTTGATTCCTTTGTTAAAAATTAGTTGACCATTCAAATGCAGATTTTTTTCTTTTTTTTTTTTTTTTTTTTTGTATTTAAGGGTCTCACTGTGTAATCAGACTTGTGTGATCCTTCTGTGTATAGCCTCCCAAATTCTGGAATTACAGGCACCTACCATCACGCCCAGTCTATGAAGGTTTGTTTCTGAATGATGTTTTGCATAAATTTCCCAGAACTAAAATTTTCCACACAAAACATTGTAGTAAGTATTGGTGTAACAATGTTTTACATAGTAGTAGAAAAGTCATTTTCAGTTGAAAAACAGTAGTTAGTGTGATAATATTAAGGTGTTCACCTATACATTTTGAGAAATTTAGCATTTGTGAGCTTGGTTCATAAAAATTCTCCATATTTTTTAATAAACAATAACCCCACATTAATTTCTAGCCATTCTCAGGAAGAGGTTGCTATCTGCAGTGGAGCACTATTTTCTGTCTTATTATTAGGCACAAACCACAGGGTGGTTAAGCTTACCCATTGGTAATGGCAGTCACAGCAAACCATTGAGCCTGGATCCTTCTGTTACTTTTTCCTGTCTTTTCAGTGAAACAGTGAGCTCTGATGTGGCCATGTCTATTTGTCAAACCCTCATTCAGAACATTGCAAAACACTGTAAAGGTCTAAAATTGTCAGACAAGCTCTGTCTTAAGCAAACATTATAAGACCAACACTTACTGAAGGTGATCACACCAGTGAGTGGCTGAAATCACTAGATGCAAGAGATCTTCCCCTCAAATGAGTTTAGCCCTTTGGTTTCATACTTCACAGGAAATAATTGGAAAATTATTTCATTCTTTTACTAAAATTCCTGTATTGATTTTTAATTACTGAAATTTGAAATACAGGTATATAGTTTCACATTTATTTTATTTTTTTATTTATGTTTTATTTGGTACAGGGTCTCACTGCACAGTTTGGACTCATAGTGATCCTCCTGTCTTAGCTTTTCCAGCTCAGGGATTACAGGCATGTGCCACCATGCCTGGTCTTGGTGGCTAGTCATGGTCTGTAGATCAAACTCAGGTCCTTGAGCTTGTCACACAGGCACTTAGACTGCCAAGCTATCTCTCCATCCATAGTTTTTACATCTAAAAGCTTCTGTAGCATGCTAATCATAGATTTTTTTTTTTGTCCATGGCTCCTTATGTTTCTGTCAGTTTTAGTGTTGCACTATTTTCTCTAGAATTATTGCTTATGGCCTAAATTTGTCTTTGAGACTTAACTTTGTGAAAAAAAAAAGTCTACCTAAATTTTTTTTATGTATTTGTTACAGGGTCTCACTACACGGCTCAGATTTATAGTGATCCTCCTGTTCTCAGTCTCCGCAATGTTAAGATTACAGGTGTGCACCACCACTCCCAGTCTCGGTGGCCAGCTCAGTGGACCCAGGAGGAGGGCAGGCATAGCATATGGTGCAGGGGATCGAACCCTAGTTCCTGTGCTTGCCTAAGTGGACTCTTGGTCCCCGAGCTGTCTTTCTGAGCCCTACCTAACATTTAAGAAATCTTACAATTTTTGCTCTTTGGTCCCACCTCCAAAGACTGACATTCCAGTTAATTACATACTTTCTTGTGTTCTCAGATTTAGGATGTCTGATACCACCTGTGACAGCAACCAACATTAAATTAGTGTGGCTGGTATGTTTTGTGCAAGGAATTTTTTTTCCACTTCTCACTTTCCTCTATGGGGAAACAAAGGACATCTGCAGACCGTGGGTCCTCTGGCAACATTGTGAGAAGGAAATTTCCACTTCCTATGAAACTTCTACTTGCCCTTAAGAGAGTTGTTACATATCATATCAATCATATAATGAGCAATGTTATCTTGTTAGTTACTGGAGTTGTTTTGTCCTCATATTTTGAAATTTACCCTTTCCTTTTCTTTGAATTCTCTATTTCATAGTTAGGCTTAAAAAAAAAAATCAGTGAAAAAATTATCTTCTGTTTGCTACTTCTATTGATAAGAACCCTGGGGTCAAGATTTTTGAAATGTCTTCCAATCATGAGGCATGTACACATTCTTAATCTCTGCCTGTCTCTGTCTGTCTCTGTCTCTGTCCCTGTTTCTGTCTCTGTCTCTCTCTCTCTCTTTCTCTCTCTCTTTCTCTCTCTCTCTCTCTCTCTCTCTCTAATTGCACATAAAGTGTTTGTTTTCATTTTCTGGTCCTATTATTCCATCCTTAGGTGTAGCTTATTCTTTCCTGCATAATATGCATCCTTGTGAATCTTGATATTTTTCATTTCACAGTTCATTTGCAAAATCTATTTTAATACTATTTTTCCAAAAATTTAATAATATTTTATGAGTATATCTGAAACTATTTGCCTACTCCCTTGTTGTAAGTTTTTCTATAACAAATTTTGCTTTGATGCCAAACAATGTTGTAATGAAGCAATCTGTCTATGGCTCTGGGTATGGATGCCAAGAGTTCTGCCGAACTACAACCTCTGAGTTATAGTGTGGTGGAGCCCAGTGTCTGAAGCAAGGTTTGCCTGACACTTCTGTCTGTTCAGCTGAGGGCCTGAACACACTGACTCATTTGGCCCACTTCATTTTTTTCCAGTTGTGTCTGTTTTTCTTTTCTTCATTTACTTTTTTAAAGAATACAAAATATCTCTTCCCCAAAATACAAAAAAAAGTAAATAAAAGCATTAGAAAGAATACAAAATTTCATTAAACAAAGTAATAAGAATTCAATAATAGTTGCCATATTGCACGACGTTATCTTCAAAATAGTTGTTTAGTTAACCAGATAAAAACCTACAAAACTGGCTTAAAAAGTAGAAGAAAACAACAAAAGGAAAGTTATAAGAAATTAAGAAGAAAAAGAATAGAAAAAAATGTAAGCATTCACTGATCCTTTCAATAGACCAGCAGAAATCAGCAGTACAATTATCCAAACTAGTGTCTGTTTTTCTTTCTGTTGTTTCTATTTGAACTTCACTGTTCATTTTACTCTACACTACTAAATATTCTTTGATAAATCAATTATTAATTTCAGTGCTGTGTGCTGATATATGTAAGCAATAGACATTATTGAAATAATTCCATAATTATTCATGTTCAGGGGATTTCTATTCTTTTTGCCATGTAAATTTCATTCATCTGTTATTTTTCTAAAACTAAGATTTTTGTGACACATTGAAAAATTGTTCTCTGGAAAAGTTCACACTATTATATATTTTCTTAGGCAAACTTTGAGATTGTTTCTCATGCAACATTTTCATATATATTATCATCTTTTAGAAATCATTTTTATTTATTTTTATTTATTTGTTTATTTTGGCAGAACAAGGGATTGAACTCAGGCCCTTGCAATTGCCAGGGAAACACTTATCCCACTGAGCCATTTCCCCGGCCCCTAGAAATCATTTTTATTGATAGAGGAAAAAATTGTAAGGAAAGTTTTATTAATTTGCATGAGTTGGTTATTAAAGAGGTCAAAATGTGATTTTTTTTCTGTGTTGGTTATTTCCAATTTACTCATTTCTCTTATTCTTCTTCAGGGAATTATTCAGTTATTAATTTATCATATTGCTTCTGAGTATTGATGTTTTCAAAATAATTAGAATCAATTTATTCAATTCTTTCTCAAAAAGTTTATTGAAAAAGTTTTGTTAATTTAAAAATTTTTTTATTATAAAGCTGTATTGTGCTGTATATTTTAAACTCATGCATATTCATATCTATTAATTTCTATATGTAGTGTTTGTGAGTTACTTTTATCAATGCTTATCATGCAAGCTGTGGGCAAAAATAAATCCATGCTTACTTTTAATTATTTTTCTTCTAGCCTCAATTTTTACATCAAACTTTCCATCTAAAATTTATTTTATTGTATGCAATATCTTCTCCACTTTTAATGGGGCTTATTTGCTTTTAGTTTTAGTTTAATGAGCTTTTAGTCAAGTCATAACTGGTTTCAGCACAGAGCTTATCACTTCGACCATCCACAGGAAGCACTGAGCTTGGTGAAATTAAGCTATCAGTTAGATAACGGCCTTGATTTTTCACAAGGGGGAGGTGATTGCTTGCAGAAATGTAGACTGGTGCATTTAATAATCACTTTGGCAAAGCAATTTTTAAGTTGACTGCCAATTACATCTTAAAGTAGAGCCACGGCAGGTAGATGACAGTAAATGGTAGGTTGTTTGCTTTTAAGGCTTAAAAAAGTCGGCCCTGTTTCAATGGCAAAGTCCTCACTGTAATTACTGCCACTTTTTCTGCACTTAATGGGTACAATTTTAGAAATAGAGTATGACTTCACTTTTTCATCCAAATTGTTACTTTTCCACACTTGCATAGGTTTATCATCAGAAACATAATTTCCTAGCTCTGGGGCTCAAAACCTTGATATTTATTGAATGTTATTAAATGTCTTTTAAAATGATAACTTCCAAAACTGGAAAAAGTACAGTATGGCAGGACAGTCATGAGAGTTTCTACTGAGGTGTTTAATAGTTTGTATCCAGAAAAATAAATTCTAATCCTTGCTTGAATATTGTATGTAACATTGATCTATAAGAAGATATCATAACCATGAATGAATAGAGTTGTGCACAAATATGTTTTAGGTCACATTGTTTATAATAACTTTAATATGCAAAAAACTCTAAATATCCAACACTGTTATAGAACTTTGCAGATGTTCACTATTTCAATAAAAAAGAAAAAATATTATCCTGCATTTATATGTTAATGAGATATTACTAAAAAGGTTTTCACATCAAAAGTCACATATTAAAATTAATGTAGGTTTGGAGGAAGTGAGATGTGTGGCCCACTGGGTGGAATTCGGCAGCATGGTTCTCAGTGGAGGGGCTGAGATCTGTGGCTTGGCCAAGTGAGCTTTGCATAACACTTGGTCCAGCAGGGCCCAAAACTGAGACTCAGACATACAGGAAGATGCTTTTGGCACAAAGGTGGCAGGTGTTAACTTAGGTGAACTGGTCTACCTGGAAGACTGCACAATGGAGAACAGTGCCAAATGGAAACCAATATCTCATACTCAATATCTTGGGACACAACAAAGCAAGATTCTCTGATACAGAAGAGATACCTAAAGAGCAGACTCTTTATAGTACAGGTTCTGACTCCAGAGAAACAGATACCTACAATCAAACTTTCACAAAAAGTAACGCAATAACTAAAATAAAGAGTTCTGTCTAAAGATGATAATGACAAAATGAAGGAGAAAAATGCAATCTCAGGCACTGAGCCCATGCAAAACAAATCCAGGAGATGCTAACATAGAAGAAATAGGTAGTGTTACCTGAAATCTCTCAGACAACAGCAACTGAAGTAAAGAAACAACTGCATAAAGGTATAGTGGAAATAAGATTAGAAATAATCTGTCAGGTAAAAAAAAATGATTCCTATAATGGAAGAATTGCTAAGCATTTCTAAGATGCTGATAAATAAACAGAGAATAAGAAAATGATGGAACCCTTGAAAGGGCAATAGACTATGTGAATAAAAGTGAAGATAGACTTTCAGACCTTGAAGACTGTTGTAGCAAGCAAACAAGAAAGAAAAACTCTCTTTAAAATAACAAGAACCCAAGAAATAATAATTCAACAGCTGCAAGATGATGCAAAAATGAACAATATAAGACTAATAGTCATTAATGAGAAAGAAGGAGCCAACACAAAGGACATAAAAATATGAGCAAATGTAATTGCAGAAAACTTCCCAAATATGAGGAAACAATTTGACATTCAGATAAGTGAGGAATATAGAACTCTAAATAATAACGATCAACAAAATCTACACCCAGATTTATAATAATGAAGATCCCAGAAATTCAGCACAAAAACAACATGCTAAAAGCCACTAGAGAAAAGAAATAGATCACATTTAAAGGAAAACCCATCAGAATAAAAGTTTATTTTACAACACAAACAATTAAGTCAAGAAGACTATGGGTGAAGTAACTTCTACAAGAACACAAATTCCAGCCCAAACTGATACACCTTGCAAAATTCTTTTTCAAATTTAGTGGAGAAGTAAAATACTTCCATGACAAAGAACATATAAAGAAATTCATGATCACCAAACCAACCGTAATTGGATAATAAAAGACATGCTAGAAAGAAATCAAAGTGACAACAATACCCAGAACAAAAATAGAAAGAACACACCAAATAGGGAAAACAACTACATGCAGGAGAAATGTAGATAACCAACAGCAGGAAAATAACATACATAAGTTAATATATTAGTTATAACCTTCAACATAAATAGACTCAACATACAAATTAAAAGAAATACATTGGCAGGGTGGATCACAAAACAAAATCCAACAATGTATTGCATACAAGAAAAATATTCAATCTGAAAAGAAATCTATAGGCTGAAAGTCAAAGGATGGAAAGAATACTATATAATCCAGTAGCTCTGAAAAAAATGATAATTATTTTCACAGACAATATGATCTCCAAATTAAGAATGATCAAAAGAGATAAAGAATGTCACTATGAGATGGCTATAGGAAACCTTCAAGAGGAAGAGATAACAGTCACAAATATATATTCAACAAATATGTGATCACACAACTATGTAAGATGAAGTGTAAAGGACATGTAAAATCTAATAAGTACTAACACAATCCTAACAGAGGGCCTTAACACTCCCTTATCTCAATAATATAAGTCAAGAAAACACAAATTTGCAAAAAGCAGAAATGAACCAATCTTTTGAACAAATGGACTTAGTGGATATTCACAAAGTGTTCCACTCAATAACATCCAAATGCACATTCTTTTCAGCTGCACACCAGATGTTCTTTAAAATAGACCACTTACTAGTCCATTGATAATGTTTAAGAAAATGTAAGAAAACAGAAATTATGCCACTCATATTATCTAACCATAGTGCAATGAAACTAGAAATAAAAAAAGAAACTGCAAAACACAGGAAAATTAAATAACACCCAGCCCACCAATCAATAGGTTGCAGAAGAAATTAAGCAGCACCAGAAAACCAACAAAAATTCAAACATAACCTAATGGAATTTGTAGGATACAAAAAAAGCAGTTCTCAGAGGGAAATATATTGTGATGAACTCATATATTGGGAAAACAATAAGAGCAAATAAAGGTCCTAATGCTGTACCTCAAGATTCTAGAAAAAGAAGAGCACACCAAGCCAAAAGCCCAAAGACTGGAGGAAATCATAAAGATAAGAGCAGAAATTAATGGAATTGAGACAAAAGAAGAAATACAAAGAATTAATGAAGGCCAGGGAAATAGCTCAGTAGCATAATCATCTGTCTGGCAAGTGCAAGGCCCTGAGTTCAATCCCCGGTATTGAAAAAAAAAGAAAGAAGAAGAAGAACAATTAATTAAGGAGCTTGTTTTCTGAAAGGTTAAATAAAATTAATAAATCCCTAGACAACCTCATCAAAAAAAGAAAAGAAAAAACTCAAATTCAAGCAATACAGAATGAAAAGGGTGGGCCAGCCAAATAGCTCAGTGGATTAAAGTACCTTAAAGCAGATACAGGGGCTGGGAGTTCAATTCCCAGGTCTGCCATGCAGGCCCCCCCCCAAGACATACTGAGATGACAATTGAGACTGGGTGTGATGGTACTCGCCTATAATCCCAGAACTTAGGGGGCTGTAAACAGGAGAATCACTATGAGTCCAATCTCATAGTGAGACTCTAAACACCCTGCAGACCCTTCCCTAAAAATAACACAGGAAAAAAAAAAAGAACGAAATGGGTGAAACTACTACAGATCATGTGGAAATTCAGAAGATCACCAATAGCTATTTGGAAAATCTTTACTCTCACAGAATGGAAAGCGCAGAAGAAATGGACAGATTCTGTGATGGATACAAATTAACAATACTGAATAAAGAAGGTATGAAGACTCTGAATAACCCAATCAGCCAATGAAATTGAAAATGTAATCAAAAACTTATGAACAAAGGAAATCATAGATTATGATGGATTCACAGATCAATTTTACAAGAAATGTAGACAAGGTTTAGTCACAATACTCCTCAAACTCTTCAATGAAATTGAAAAAGGAGCAAAACTCCCAAATTCCTTCCCGGGGTCAAGTATTATACTGATAGCAAAACCAAAGACACAACCAAAACAGAGAATTATAGACCAGTCTCCCTCATGAATATAGACCTAAAAATCCTCAGTGAAATTCTAGCGAAAAGAATGCAATCATCAGAATGATTACACTATGACTAGGAAGAATTCATGCCAGGGATGCAAGGATCATTCAATATATGCAAATCTATAAATGTAAGGCAATATATCAAAACAGCCAAAAACAGAAGAGATAAGTCTTTTGACAAAGAGCAACACTTATTTATGATCAAAGCCCTAAACAAAATTGGAAGAGATGGCCTATCCCTCAATCTGATAAAAGCCATCTATGACAAGCTAACAGTCAACATCATTCTAAATGGAGAAAGACTCAAAGCTTTTACTCTAAAATCAGTAACAAGACTGTACACTGCCACCACTTCTATTCAATATAATTTTGGAAATATTAACAAGAACAGTTAGACAGGAGAGACAGACAAAAGGAATAAGATTAGGAAAAGAAGAAGTTAGATTATCATTATTTGTAGATGACATCATACTGTGTATCAGAGTCCCAAAAACCTCCATAAAGAAGCTCTTACAGCTAATGAAAAATTTCAGTACAATATCAGGACACAAAGTGAACATCCACAAATCAATAGCATTCTTCTACACAGATAAAAAAAAAAAAAAAAAAAAAAAAAAAAAAAAAAAAAAAAAAAAAAAAAAAAAAAAAAAAAAAAAAAAAAAAAAAAAAAAAAAAAAAAAAAAAAAAAAAAAAAAAAAAAAAAAAAAAAAAAAAAAAAAAAAAAAAAAAAAAAAAAAAAAAAAAAAAAAAAAAAAAAAAAAAAAAAAAAAAAAAAAAAAAAAAAAAAA
>PVKA01024156.1:6951-34718 GCA_004027165.1 Ctenomys sociabilis | reverse complement strand
AATAATTATTGAATCTTTGATATAATTCAGCTATAAAAAAACCTGTAAATATAATTTCATGTATGCACCTTGTACAGTACCAAAACGTTATGAAAACAGTTTGCAATGTATTAATTCATCGACTCTGTATGGTTAAGGTGTCTTGAAACTGTCTGATTGACATTTGTATTTTAATAAAATAAAAATAAATGGGAAAAAATACATTTATAAAAACAAAATGACAGGGATTTCAATCATGGTTTTAGTTTTACATATTGTTATAGTCATTGTGGTTGCGTAGTTCACAGATCTCAGCATATATAGTTAGCCATGGTGAGAATTCTAACCAATAACTACTATTGTCTAAAACCTGATGGAGATTCTTAGGACCATTGCCTTAACCATCTTGTATAAATAAATGTATGGTCTTGGTCCTGTCATATTTCCTAAATTTTGTCCTTTCTCACTCTTCATTGTTTAATCTTAGGTTCTTGCTTTCTATTTAAATGTGTCATGGCTTTCAATTTTTATTTCTTATTTTGAGTTCTTACACTAGGAAGACACTGCAATATTTACACATGTGGGTCTGGTTTATTTCACTTATGAGTATACCTTCAAATTACATCCATTTGTATATGAAGCATTCAAATTAATTTTTCTTTATAGCTGAGTAATACTCAATTGCATAAAAACACAGCTTCTTCATCTATACCTCAGATGTTGGAAATTTTAGTTGTTTCCAAGATTTGCCTGTCTAAAATTGTGCTTCTATAAACATAGGTGTATGTATATCATTATGATATGATGTTTCTGGTACTTTTGGAAAAATTCCCAGAAGGGGGTAGCTGGATTGAATGGGATTTCCAGTCCTAGTTTTTGAGGAGTCTCCACACTGACTTACATGATGGTTGCACGAGTCTACATTCCCACTAGCAGTTGAAAAGGGTTCCTTTTTCCCCACAGCTCTCTAACATTTGTTGTTAATTGATCTCTTTATGATAGCCATTCTTTCTATGATGACATGGTATCTCAGTGTTGTTTTAATTTGAATTTCATGAATGGCTAGTGATGTGAAGCACTTTTTCATATATTGATTTCCTTCTTGTGTTTCTTCCTTTGAGAAATGTGTATTCATCTCGGATATCTATGTTTGGATTGGGTGCTTATGTTTGGAGCCCTAATGCTTTTAGTTCTTTATAAATTTTAGATAGAAGACCTTTGTCTCAATGCTTATTAGTTAAGTTAGTTTCCAACTTTGAGTGTTGTCTTCTCACTCAGTTGGTAATTTCTTTCTTTTATTTTTTTCGGAACCGGGGATTGAACGAAGGCCCTTGCACTTGCCAGGAAAGTGCACTGAGTCATCTCTCCGGCCCCATCTGTTGGCAATTTCTATTGGTGTGCAAAATCTTCTCCATAAGAGGAGGTCCCTGTTGTTGATTTGTTCAAGTTTTTCCTGGTGCAGTTTGATTTTTGTTTATGAACTGTTTGCCTATCCTATCTTCAAATTTTCTACTGAGTTTCTCTTTCGATGGATTTAGTTTTTCTGTTTTAATGTTTAGATATTTAATTCTTTTTGGCTTTAGTTTAGTGCATGGTAATAGACCATGGTCACATTTCAGTTTCTGTCATAAAAAGAGCCAGGATTCCAGCATCATTCGTTAAAGAGGCTGTCATTCTACCAGTAAAGATCTTTGGCCCCATTTTTCAAAGATAAGATGGCTGAGTGTGTTTGTAGTTTTATGTACATCTAGCCCTATTCCATTGATCCTCAGATCTATTTCTTTTTGCCAGTACCATGCTGATTTTATCACAGTCACTTTATAGTATAATTTCAAGTCAGGGATTATAATGCCTCATTCCTTACCTTTGATGCCCAGGATTGTCTGTTATTCTAAGTCTGTTCTCATTCCAAATAAATTTTAGGAATGATTTATCTAGGTCTGTGAAGTATGTTGTTGGTACTTTGATAGGATTGTCCTCTGACTTTTGGTGTAGAGCTTTGGTGTAATTATAACCTTCCCACATACTGAAATTCTTACCAAAAAGAATTTATGTAGTAATGGCAGTTACAATTTCATATTCACAGAACTACAGCTAGGAACACTAATAATGGGTAGTAATATTTAGCAGTTCAAAACCTTTATTAACTAACTGGTTTATATTTTATACAGTAAGAGCAAGCATTATGTCTGCAAATCTAAACAGATTTTAAATTTGGATTTTGTATTTGTTAGTTCCCCTAAGTTCTGTCCGTCACCTCCTCTTGATGTACCTATGGTCTTCCAGGGAGACTAATTCATCTGGTTGCCTTTTTCCCCCTCTCTCAGTCAAGAGAGAAAGGAGGAGGATATTCTCATGGATCTGGGTCTAGCACAGTGTTGCAGCTTATTGGGTCCAGATCTACAATGTGCCTGACTTGATTGAGGCTGCTGTGCTCTTCTTTTTCCTGCTGCAGCCCTTGGAAGTGAACCTGCTGTGCCTCTCTGGCAAGATGTTCTACTTTGGGACTAGCTGGGTGGTTCTGGTCCTTATCTTCTCTGCAGGGTCTTCAGCTGGAGAGTTTCACACCAGGTCTGTATGCTGGGCCTGGGCTGTGTCTGGAGGGGTCCTGAGATTATGGCAGAAGGTTTCACTATCTTGTCGGGCCTGGGTTGAGACTGGAGTTGTCTGGCCAGCACAATGGAGCCAAAGTTCTCCCACACACATGCTGGGTGTGAGCTGAGTCTGCGGGGGTGCTTGAGAGCATGGGGGAAGATCTGACTCACACACCAGGCCTAGGCTTGTTCCAGATGGGTCTAATGGGTCCAGGGGAGCAGAATTCTTCCCACACACATGTCAGGCCTGCTCTGAATCTGGAGGTGTCTAGCATGTGCAGCCAAGTACATGTTTTCCCACACAAATGTCAGGCCTGGGCTGGTTCTGGAGTGATCTGCCTGGCACAGTGTAGCCAAAGTTTTCACATATGTGCCAGGAAGGGTCCTGAAGGTTCCTGAGAGAACAGCAGAAGTTTTTATCACACACCAGGCCTGAGTTTGGTCACTGTTTTAATTTCTTTTACAACAGAAAATGTTCACATATGTTATGTTTAATTACAAAGTCACCTTCAGGTTCTATGGTACAAAGGGTTTCATTTACAGTGCAGCAGTATTCATAGGCACAACCTGGCCTGGTTGACCTTTTATAAAGATGCCACTAAATCTATATAACAATTTTAGGAGTATGGTCATCTTCACAATGTTTGTTTCCCAAGCTGGAACAAGGAATATCTTTCCATTTTGTGAAATCTTTTTGACCACTTTTTGCAGAATACAATAATTATTATAGAATACATCTTTTACTTTGTTAGATTAATTCCCAAGGACTTCATTTTTCATTCTTCTATTGTAAAGTGTATTGTTTCTTGAATATCTCTCCCAGTGTGTTTGTTATGTGTGAAGAGGAATACTATTAACTTTTGAGTACTGCCTTTGTAGCTTGCTATGCTACTGAATTTGTTTATTAATTCTAGAACCTTCTCTGTGGCAGTATTTTGGTCTTCCAAGTAGTGTGTCATGCCATCTGCAAATAAAGATATATTGATTTCTTTTGTCTTATATATCATTTTTAAAAATTTTATTGAGAAACAAATAGCAATAAGAGTTTGAAAATCAATTAATAGGACAGTTTCAATAATTAATGCATTGTATATTATTGTCTTAGTAGTCATTCATTGTACAAGATGCACACATAATATTGTGTCCACAAACACTATTAAAACAAATCTCTCTATTCAATGAATTAAGAGAAAGTGGTTTTACATCTATGCTAACTGTTTCGAATATAAAAAATGGACTTCCATTTATATCACCTTTTTTGTTGATTTTTATCAGAGAAGGGTAATCCATTGTCATTTAAACATTGTAGGTGCGTGAATTCAGCAAAAATGTTCCAATGTAGTCCAGTAGTCCACAATAGTGGGATTTCCCTAAGGCTGGAAATGTCAGAAGTTGTTGACTTGAGTCTTTTACAACTCAGCATATTAATATGGCTATACTTTTTACAAATGGTTTTTATACATTTCTGCTACATGGTTAAGACAAAGATAAAGCAAGACCTAAATAACAAGAAATGTAGGTTTTGTATCTAATAAAGTCAGTCAAATCCCTTCAGGATTTATCCTGAATCTCTGTACCATATTTTATAGATCCTTTGTCTGTGTCAGCCATGTGGATGAGTCATGGCCATTGCTTGACCAATTAGCTTTCTGTGAAAGCCTAACAGAATATTTTCCTTCCATGTCACTCTCCTGAGGCACACTCTACTTCATCTAATACTTTCCTCTGTGTCCCCATAATCTCCTTGATCACAAAATTTGGGATACAACTGAGTTACATGATATTACAGTACAGGTTCATCTATGTCTTGAGTCCACACGCATCCTGAAAGTCTAGGGCCAACATGTTGGCTGTCCTTGCAGAGGTCCTTTTTCTCTAATTTTTGGTCTGCAAACTTAGATTGTTAATGCTCCAGAAGAGAAGATTATTCTTGATATCCTATAACAGCCAATTGAGCTGAACCTCGCTATCCGTCTGAATATCAAACATCTTAGGCATAACATGGAACATGTATTTTCCAACAAGCATTGTTATATTAAACTTTAATTCCCTATAGAATATGAAGAAAAAATTGAAACAATAACAATTGCAAATTTTTACACAGAAGTTTAGGAATCTAAGCATATATACCAGTCCTGTAACCTTTTTTTCTTGTCCCTTGTTTTCATTTATTACCACTTTCTTTTTAAACAAACACTTACTTGATAGTATGGCAGTAGTTGGTATGACATCATAAACAGTACATATTTAGAAGACCAGAGTGGCAGGCATACCAATCTTGAACCTAGTATTACACATTGCTCTCTTCAGTATAGTTGCTTAGTTTATATGTATCAGTATAAATAGTTAATAAGGCTGAAAATCCTACCAGTTAACTCCTACTTCTGAAAACCTGCTAAAGATTATCAGGATCATTGTCTTAGCCATTTGTGCATATGAATGTATGGCTTTGCCTCTGTCATTTTTTCGAGCTTTTCAACTTGCCCTCTCCTCATTGTCCAATCCTCAATTTATGGCTTTCCTTTTAATTGTGTTACATCTTTCTATTTGTATTTATTCTTTTGAGTTCTGATGCTAGGGAGTGTATATGATATTTACACATGTGGGTCTAATTTCCTTAACTTATTAGTATAACTTCAAGTGGCATCCACTTAAATATAAATGCTTCAAATTTATCATTCTTTATAGCTGAGAAATACTCCATTGTACAAAAATACCACATCTTTTTCAAACATTCTTCATGTAATGAGCATCTTGGTTGTTTCCAAGATTTGGTTATCACAAATTGTGCTGCTATAAGCATAGGTACATATAAATCAATGTGATATGACTTTTTCAGTTACTCCGGGACAATTCCCAGTAAGGGAATAGCTGGCTGGAATGGAATTTCCAGTCCTAGTTTCTTATGGAGTCTACAATCTTATTTCCATAAAGTTTGCATCCATCTACATTCTTACCAGCAGTGAAGAAGTGTTCCCTTTTCCCCACAGCCTCTGCAATATTTGTTGCTAGTTAATATTTTATGATAGCCATTCTTTCTGGGGTGAGATGATATCTCAGTGTTATTTTAATTTGCATTCCACATATGGCTAGTGATGTGAAGCATTGTTTTCATATATTTCTTCACTTCTTTTATTTCATTCTCTGAGAAGTGTGTATTCATCCCGGGTGCCCATTTCTGGACTTTTCATGCAGTAATATTTTTTAATTCTTTATAAATTCTAGACTGCAAAATTTGAGTGCTTATTAGTAATGATGTTTTTTTTTCAAGTTTGTGGGTTGTCTTTTCACTTTGTTGGTAATTTCTTTGACTTGCAAGAAGTTCTCAATAAGTGGTGGTCCGAGTCGTTAATTCTTTCAAGTGTTACCCATGCACTTGATTTTTGTTCATGAATTCTTTGCCTACCCCTAACTCTTCAAGAGTTCTTCCTACTTTCTCTTCTAGGAGATTTAGTGTTTCTGTTTTAATGTGTAGATCTTTAACCCATTTTGACTTTAGCTTAGTGCTGGGTGATAGATCTAGATCAAGTTTTAGTTTTCTGCATGTAGAGAGCCAATTTTTTGTCCAATACCATTTGTTGAATGGTATATCTTTCTTCCAGTGAGTTTGTTTGGCCCCTTTTTGAAAGATAAGGTGGCTGAGTATGTTCATATACACTTCGGTGTCTTCTCATGTACTCTATTGATCCTCAGGTCTATTGCCTTTTCATGTATTCCATTGATCTGTAGGTCTATTTCGTTGCCAGTACCATGTTGATTTTAGCACAGTAGCCTTGTAGTATAAATTTCAGTCAGGGATTGTAATGCCTCCTGCCTTGTCTTTGATGCTCAGGATTGCCTTTGTATTCGAGGTCTTTTCAGGTCCCAAATAAATTTTTGGAATGATCTAGGTCTGTAATGTATGTTGGTGGTAATTTGATAGGCATTGTATGAAATCTGTACAGCAATTTTGGGAGTATGGCCATCTTCACAATGTTGGTAGTGACTATCTAGGAGCAGGGAATACCTTTCCATTTTCTGAAATCCTCCGCCGTCTCTTTTTTCAGAGTGCTGTAATTTTCCTTGAAAAGATCTTTGACTTTTTTAGTTAGATTAATTCCAAAGTATTTCATTTTCCTCGGCTTTATTATAAAAGTTATTGTTTCTATAATTTCCCTCTCAATATGTTTGTGATCTATGCAGAGGAATGCTATTGATTTTGGTTAATGACTTTGTATCCTGCTATGATACAGAATTTATGTATTAATTCTCTTCACTTCTTGATGGAGTTTTTGGATCTTCCAAGTAATGTATCTTGTCATTTGCAAATAATGACATTTTAAATTCTTTTTTACCTATTCTTATTCTTTTTATTTCTCTCTCTTGTCCAATGGCTCTAACTAATGATAATATTAAATAGGAGCGATGACAGGTCATCCTTGTCTTGTACCAGATCTAAGACTAAAAGACTTCATGTGTTCCCCATTTAGAATTTTGTTAGTTGTTGGCTTTTCAAGAAAGACATTTGTGCTATTGACTAGAGGCCTTCTATTCCAATTACTTGCAGGACTTTGAAAACATATTAGTGTTGGACTTTCTCAACCTTTTCTGTATCAGTTGAAATGATCATGTGGTTTTTAGTTTTGCCTCTATTGAAATAGTGTATTACATTTATAAATTTTCAAATATAGAACCATCCTTGCATCCCTGTAATGAATCCTACCTGGTCATAGTGGATGATCTTCTTGATGATTTGTTGTATTATATTTGCAAGGATTTTATTGAAGATTTTTGCATCTGTGTTCATGAAGGATATTGTTCTGTAGTTTTGTTTCTTAGTTGTGACTTTCCCTTGTTTTGGTATCAGTATACTACTTGCCTCCAGGATTGATTTTGGGAGATTTGCTTCCCTTTCCATTTCCTTGAAGAATTTGATGAGTACAGGGCATATATCCTGCATAAATTTCTTCTTTTTTTTTTTTTTTGAGGAAAAAACTTTATTGGATAGAATAGCTTCTGTCAGCGAGGGACAGGAGGCGGGCCCGAGCGGGTTTCCCAGGGAAGCTGTCTCTTTTAAGGACTTTTGTAGGGCAAAACCATGCGGGACTAAGGTGGAGAAGGGGTCTTGCTTACGTGGATGTGGGGTATGACAAAACTATGGTCAACCAATGGGATTACAAGCACCATTGCTCAGTTAAAGTTGATTAGGCCCAGGACCAAACGGGGAAGGGAATCATGCAGTAAGCAGGCATGAATATGGGACAGGGTGTCTTCCCCTTGGGAGTTGGGCTAGTGACTCACTTGAGTCTTTTTAGGAGATTGTTACCTATTTAGAATATCAATCCTAGGTGCTATTCTTTTAGCATTTGTTTGGGCTTTAGGTCTGGTACACAGCAGGAGCCTCCATCATTCCCAGAGTTGCAGACATCTTGTTTCCTGTATTATTTCTTTCGAGGGCCTGACCCTGCCTGACTTCCTAAAAATATTTTTGTCTAACTCTGCTGCATACAACATTCCCCCCTCTGGAGAAGTAACCTGAACTGCCGCGAGGGATTTGGGTCATGACTGCTCTGGCTTCTTCATGCTTAAAGGGGTCGTAGTTGTGAACCAGCAATTAGATATATTTCTTCAGAGGTTCTATCTAAAGGCCCTCAATAGATGACAAGCATTGTCATTACAGCTTTGAATCTGGAGAAGAGAAAGGCAAGAAAACAAGTATGTATGGCTCAAATAATCATATCAACAGGATGACTATGAAAAAGACAAGTTAGATATCTCAAATGTGAGGTTTAATCCCTTTTTTATCTTTTATGGCCATTTTGTATAGTTTCAAACAAACTGGCATTTTTTATTATTATTGGGGCACATGAATTGTCAGAAATAGGGAAAACACCAAGTACTCTCCAGTTGGCAAGTTGTGCCACTGGCTGTGTTAAGTACTAACAAATCTGTATGAGCACCTATTGAAAGTTTAACAGGCTCTTTTTATATTGACAGTTAACATGGGTTCACTCAGGCTTGAGAGGGAGACACATAGCCACCTCAGTCTGAAACTTTCTGACTCCATCATAAACACTTTTTTTTTTCTAGCAGCTTTAGACATTTTTTGTTTGAAATGTCCCTTTGCTCTGTCTGGATCTAGGAAAGCATAACTTTTTTTTTTCATTTTTGGACTGGCCTTCATTCCTGTAGGCTATTAGTATCACCATTTTTATTTTCCATCTATAATTTTATTTTGTATCATTTTTACTGGGAGACCTTCCCAGCAATTTTTACCAACTTAGACAAATTTATTTTTGTAAACCCTTTTTACTTCTGCAGCTCATGTCAGATACTGAGGTCCACTGAACAACATATAGTCAAAATCTGGTGGGTGTCAGTTAAAGGAGTCTTAATCTAGCATATTTGTTAGATATTTTACCTATATGATTACCTGGGTTTTTGTGTCTTCTAGAAAAGAACATTTTTTTTAGAAATTGGAGCACATCAAAGCATAACATTTGAGCTAACAAGTATATTTATAAACTTTGAGACCTAACAATAGTAACTTACTAGCTCTTAGACCTCTGTACTTATGGAGTCTGACAGTTTTTTATAAGTCTCTCTAGCTTTAGTTAAGAGACATCACACCTGTATTAACTATGAGCATGGAATACCCGAGTTATAACAAAAATCAACCAAATTACCTTATGTATTTATCATGAAATACACAGCATTTAGTTACATTAAACCAATGAAATACCTTTTAAATCTTATATATGAACAACAAGCTATTACTTTTGCAAACGTCAGTCTCAGTATCATCTTGATTACTAAGTAACTTGAACGTATTGTAGTATCTTAGTTATAGCTAAAGAAACACATCTAAACTCTGTTTTTATTGAGGTACAATGACTGGAAGGAAGGTCAGGGCTGGAGAAGGACAAAGAGACCTGTGACGATGTCCAGCAATAGGCTGGGTTTTCTTTTTTCTTTTTAGTCATGATTAGTAAGGGCTCCTCTGATGAGATGACAGGTAGAGATCATCTGTCCAGAGGGAAGATGCAAGCCCAGGGCCCATCAGTCCTACTGACCACCTGGGAAGCAGAGTCTAAGCTCTGGAGCCTTTACCTCAGAGTGCAGTCTCGCTGTTAGTAGCTGCCTTGACAGTCAGGGCATAGCTTGTGGGCCTCTTAAGGCAGTCCCTCTTATGCTGTCTTGGCTTCTGACAGCAGTAGCAGATGAACCTCATCATCACTGAGCTCTTTTTGGAACCCAGAGAATCAGACTTAGTTTCTGTTTTGGGGCTGTAAAGGCAGCCATTTTTTAATCTCTTTGTTTTTTCTCCCTGGTTTTCTCTCAGTTCCGATTATAGGACATTTAAATAGTTCCTGTCAAAGTATCAAATGAGTTGTCTGGAGCAAAACCTATCTTTTGTAGCTCCTGATCTGTAAGAGTAATCTGTTCCTCTATTTGATTAGCATCTCAGGAAGTATGTTTTACCAGTGTATCTACTAAACATTACAAGAAATCAGAGGGGTATGTATCTTTTTCCAAGTAAAACAGCTAAAATTTAAAATAACTAGAAGGCTTGGTTCAAGTTTTTAGAATACACACTTGATTGGAAAATGTCCTTTCCAGTTTTTCTGTCTGGCCTTCTTGCTATCAAGTCAGCAGGGGTCTGACTGCTTGGGCTCCAGTGAGAACTGCAAGTTCCACTGATTATCTATCTCTTGACTCTTTAAAATTAACTCTTATTTATTTCCAAATATAACAGCAGCTTGTAATGCTGCCTTTTTGTTTTTATAAATGTCAAAGCTTGGTTTAAGATTAACATTACATCTCTTTAATCTAGTTCATACATCTGAATAAATCTTCTAAAAGACATCAATGTACTTATCAGGGTCATCTAAGGCACATAAACTCTGGAAGTTCCAAATTATCTTTTTTTAAAGGGTATTGTCCTTTAAAACCTTGTACAGATTCAGCTAAGAATGGGTATAGTCCTGTAGAGGCCTGTATTACAGCTGTTTACACCCTCTAGACTAGAAAGGCAAATAAAGGAAACCTTACTTTCAGTATCAGTGGGAGATGCTGTGCTTAATGTTGTCTTGTCCTTAGGCTCCAAGATAGTGATGTCTCAGGCACCTGAATTACCTGGTTCTCCTGTTGTTTATATCTACATTTTTAAAACATTATTAAATAACAATATCCTTTTTAATACAAACCAAATCTGAATATAAGACATTTTTACCATTTTTACATCTTTCTTGTTATAAAATATCATAATTTTTACTTTCCTCTGTATTCCATTTGGATTAAACGGCTTTTTTTTTTAACATGTAAGAATCAAACATCTTCTGGTGCCTAATGAGGCACTCTAAAGGAGTAAGACTTTAGTAAGATCCCCATACTTGGAATACAATAAGAAACTTTAGGGCGTTCCCCTTCCTTACTTCTAATTGATTCCCTCCCCCAAGGCGTCCGTTGAGTAACCCTCTCCAGAGCAAGTGGCTGCTCCCGTTGGAGAGAAGGGAGACAAGGTCCCACCAGCCTATCCACCCTCAAACTGATGCGGATTCTTATCTCCTGAACATTTCACAAACCCTTCACTTACTCTTACTGACCATTTGTAAGTGAACAGCTACAATTAATCCAGTGTTAAGAATTTGTACAGAAGGAAGCATAACCATGATATAAAATGCCAATTAGAAGAGATTAAATCTCAGGCTATAAAACACACTCCTAGAAATTGATAGAACAGTTGGCTAGAAGATTTGATCCCGTGCACTGGGCCTCTCTCCAGACACTTGATTTCTGTCTGATCACCTAGGTAAATATTTTTAGCAACTAAACAAGACTTATCCTTGAAGCACACAGGTGACACTTATATTTATCATCTAGTAATCACATTTTACATGTTGGTAAAAACATTTTATTTAAGTTGACAAAAACCTTATTTTTAGTTAACATGTAAGACACAAATATAAAACAATTTCCCCTGATAACCTGTATTGTAAGCTGTCTGAGCAAAATTTTGAAAGAGTGACTCATTAACTTATTCTACTGAAAAGCTCAGGTAAAGTCCCTAGTTTATTAGAAAAGAGAGAAAAAGTATAATAGGTAAATGGAGATCTTTCAGTGGTCAGAAGCGAATTTCCACCAAGGAACCTTTGGGTTTGGCATCGTCTCCCATCAGGTATTCTTGGTTTCTTTTAGGCCACATAACCATAGATGTCTCCAGAAAGGAATCCAGCAGTTTCTCTGGTCAACATTCTATCAGCCATAGGCTTCAATGGGGATTCACCAAACAGCTGGGGAATCCTCTCCTCTGCTTTAAAGAGTGGAAGCTGCTCTAAGAGCATTTACTAGCTGGCAGAGCAAACACTGTTTGTTCAAGTTCTATAAGGGATAGTTGAAAGCCTGAACAAAATCACTTAGCTTTAAAGTCCACAACGGATCTCTTATGTACCTAAATGATAACCAGACCTAAGAGAAAAGATTGAGTCCTCCATCACACTAAACATGTTTTGGTCCCATAAGTGTGCTGCTTTTGGAGATAGCTCCTTCTGGTGTCACCCAGAAGTCGGTTCTCTCCCCTGTGTCTCAGGTTTAGCCTCCTGAAGAAGACCTACCCAGAACACTAAGCTGGGCCATGGCTTTTGTATGTGTTCTCTTGGATGGGCATAGTCCTCTTTGTTTCATCTGACCCAGAGACGGGGTATGTGTCCTTTTTCTAAAATGACTTTCCTGTCTTCGGTCTTAACAAACGCTCATTTTCTAAGGGCTTCACTTAGCTAGAACAGTCAGAATTTTCCCAGCTTTACACACCTCTAAAAAGGAAAGTACAAAGAGGTGGGAAAATTAGGAGTAAAGGCAAAAGAAGGAAACAAACAGAGCAGGCCTGACGTTCCCTTTAGCATGTAGAGGGGGATCAGAACAAAAAGTCCATCCTAGTGAAACCTGTCCTCCAAGTCTTCAGAACGGTTGCTGACCTAATGTCATTTAACTGGCAAAAGGAGTCCCGTGTTTCATATACAGCCATGTATATTTCCTAAGTCTGAGTAATATATAAAGGTCTCATTTTACCGTTTACATGAAATCCACTAAGAGTCGTATTAACACCACTCCTTCTAGCACTACTGTCAAAATCCAAGCAAGGAATACCAGTACATTTATCATCTAGTTCAAATGCAACATATACAAGTACACAACAGTCATAAAATGTTCCACTAAAGAAATATCATAACCTTATAACATTTTCATGGTAATTTAGATTTACCAACATTTTGGCCAACATTTTATCATATGAGACAAATCATAAGCAATTGTAAGCAATTTTAACAGTACTATGAAACAAAACTATGTGAGGAAAATCATTATAAGCAATAGGCAAAGACATATAAGCATTTGAAGCATAAAAATTTGTTACCTAAGCAAGTTGCAATTCAGAATTTATAAAAGAAAATCAAAGTCATACCTCTGTCCAATGATCTTGGTGGATGACCTCCAAATGATAGAGTGAAGTAAAACTTCCAACCTGACCTTGCTGAGTTCATGTTCTCTAAAACCGAAGAATGAATTTTAGGAACAAATGGAGGTTGAGGAAAAACCTTTATTGGATAGAAAAGCTTCTGTCAGAGAGGGACAGAATGGGGGCCTGAGCGGGTTGCCCCATAAATTTATTGTATAATTCAGCTGTGAATCCATCCAGAACTGGAATTTTCTTTATGGGAAGGTGATTTATTACACCTCATATTTCATTGGATGTTATTGGGCTATTGAGAGTAATTATATCTTGTTGATTCAATTTTGGTAATTCATACCTTTCTAGTAATCTGTCCATTCCATCTGTGTCTTCTGTTCTTTGAGAGTAAAGATTCTACCTATTGATAATCTGAATTTCAACTGGGTCTGTGGTGATTACATGCTTTTCTTTCCTTATTGCTTGGCTTTGATTTTTCTTCTTTCCTCTTTCTGATGAGGTTAGATAGGGGCATATCAATTTCATTTAATCTTTCAAAGAACCAGCTTCTTGATTCATTAATTCTTTGAAATGTTTTCTTTATTTCAAAAGAGTTGATTTCTGTGCTAATTTTTATGATTTCTTCACGTGTTTGACTCTGGTTTTGTTTGCTCTTCTTTTTCTAGATGGTGGAGGTGATGCGTTAGTTGTGTATTTGCTCCCTTTCTCTTTTCCTAATGTTTGAGTTCATAGGTATGATTTTACCTCTGAGATCTGCTTTCATCGCATCCCATATACTCTGATACATTGTGGTTGCATTTTCATTAAATTGTAGATATTGTTGAATTCCATGTGTGACCCTTTGATTGATGAATAGGTATTGTTTAATTTCCATGTATTTAGGGGGGTTTCTGGTTTCTTTTGTTGTTTATTTCCATTTTTATTGCACTGTGGTTAGATAACATGCATGGGATAATTTCTGGTCCATGACCCATGGACCGTATGTGGTCTATTTTAGGAAATGACCCATGTGCAGCTGAAAAAAAATGTGTATTCAGCTGTGTTTGGGTGTGTCACTCTATGTATGTCCAATGAGTCCATTTGTTTGAAGCTCTTGTTCAATTCTGCTACTTGGTTGCTAATTTTTTTTTATCTGGTTGAACTATCTTTTGGGATTGTGGAGTGTTAAGGTCTCCCGTTAAGATTGTGGTATTGAATATTAAATTTTTTGTGTCCATTGAGATTTGTTTTGTATAGTTGTGTGTTCCTGTATTTCGTGCATACAAATTTATGAGTGTTGCCTCTTCCTATTGAATTTTTCCCCTAATATGTACATAGTGGCCTTCTTTATTTCACTTCGCCATTTTTGGGTTGAAGTGGAGATTGGCTGAAAACAGGATTGCAATCCCTGCTTTTTCTGATGTTCTGGGGAGTGTAGTTTTTGCATCCTTTGATTTTTCTGGCTATGAATTTCTTTATGAGTTATGTGTATACAGCATATTGTTGGATTTTGTTTCCTAATCCACTGTGCCAGTCGATTTCTCTTAATTGGTGAATTGATTCCATTTACATTGATGATCATAATTGATATTATTGACATACACTGGACATGTTATTTACTTGCTGTTTTTGACTCCTTTTTCTCCTGTATTTAATTCTTTGCCTTATTTACTGAGTTCTTTCTGTTCTGGTTCATGGAGTTCTGATCATTTTGGTCTCTAAACATGTTTCAGTAGCCTTTGTAGGGATGGCTTTGTCATGACGAACTTCTTTCTTTACTCTTTGTCTTGGAAGTCTTTCATTTCTCCATCAAACATGAAAGAGATTTTGGCAGGGTCTAGCAGTATGAGCTGGAATTTGTTTTCATTGATGATTTGAAGTACTCTGCTCAATGTTCCCCTTGCTTTCATGGTTTCTGAAGAGAAGTCGGCCTTAATTCTGATGGGTTTTCCTTTGAATGTGATCTGCTTCTTTTCTCTAGCAACTTTCAGTAGTTTATTCTTGTGCTTGATTTCTGGGATCTTGACCATTATATGTTGTAATGTGTTTTTAATTGGGTTCAGGTCACTTGGCATTCTGTATGCTTCCGTTACCTGGATGTCAGATTGTTTCCTCATATTTGGCAAGTTTTCTGCTGTTATTTCTGCCGACACTTTTTTAATGTCATTTGTTTTCACTCCTTGTTTCTCATTGATACCTATCAGTCTCACATTGCTCATCTTTGCATCATCTTGCAAGTGATGAATTATTCTTTCCTGCATCCTAATTGTTTTTAAGAGATCTTTTCTTACCTTTTCACGAGGTGCACCATTGTCTTCAAATCTGAAACTCTCTGTTCACTTTCATTCAAATGGTTTTGCAAGCTTGTGATTGAGATTTTCATTTGCTCTGTATCTCTTTGACTCTGCTTCATGTGATCTATTTCTTTCCTGTATAGCTCGTTCAAGGAATCCATCAGTTTTTCTAATCTCTTCTTTTTTTATCAATGTCTTCCTTAGGAGTTATTAATTCTTTTACTGCAGAGTATTTTTCAGGTTGATTTTCCTCCATATGTTTCTATATTTGATTCTTTACTTCAGGTGCTACAAACTTAGAGTTTTCCTGCTTTATTTCAAAAATTAATTCTGCACTGAGTTTCTCTATACCATTCTTCTGTTGACTATTTACTTCCAATGCTATTAATTCATATATTTCAGCTGAGCTTGTGCCCGCTGCAGCTTGTTTTATGTGGGCATTGTGTTTCCTCTGTATGTTTCTGCATTTGATTCTTTACTTCAGATGCTATTAATTCAGAGATTTCTTATTTTTGATCTGAGTTCCCCCATACTTTTCTGCATTTGTTACTTTATTTCAAACTGTATTGACTCATTGATTTCAGCTGTGTGATTACTATTTTGTTCTGTGCCAGTGTCCTTTGCACTTGTTATGGGTGGGCTTGGGGTCTGAGATTGCTTCCTCTCATTGTCATTTTGTATAGCACTGTCTTCTGACCTTTGTTATACAGCTTTGTTGTAGTTATAACCTTAGCTCCTACTCAGAGTCAGGTGTAGATCTAGAAAGTTTGAATTTATCCAGTTGTGCCTGGCTTGGGTCTGACTGCTATGCTCAGCTCCTTCCTGTTGTAGCCCTCAGGAGTGAACCTGCTGTGTTCCTCTAGCAAGATATTCTGCTCCTAGTCTAGCTGGGTGGTTCTGTTCCCTACTCTCTCTGTACGGACTACTGCTGCAGAGTTTACCCCATCCTGTATGCCAGGCCTGAGCTGTATCTGAAGGGGTCAAGGAGGCTAGGTGAAGGGGGAAGCTCTCTGACACACTCCCTGGGCTTTTTCCAGGGCTGGATCTGGAGATACTGAGAACATGGCAGATATTCTCATTCATTTGGAGGGCGTAGGGGGGGGAACGGAGTGGTGTGTGTATCCCAAGGGTGTAGAAGGAGGTCTCACTCATGTGGCGTGCCTGGGGTTGGACCATGCCGACCCTACTGGCACAGGGTAGCTAGAAGCTTTCCCACATCTATTCATGCTATTTCAATATTTTTAAATATTTTTTCTTCATATTCTATAGGGACATAAAGTTTAAAACATCACTATTTGATGTAAAATGCTTGTTCCATGTTATGGTTAAGATGTTGGATATTCAAACAGATAGTTAGGTTAAATCCAACTGCGAATGAAATAGGGTAATAATAAGCTTCTCTTCTACAGGGTTAAGAACCTAAGATTGACCACCAAAAATTAGAGAAAAATAAGCTCTGAAAGGACAGCCCACAACTTGGTCCTTGCCTTTCAAGGTCAGTGAAGACTCAGGACATAGTAGAACCTATATGGTAACATCATGGAACTGAGATTTGTCCCAAATTTTCTTATCAAGGAGGATATGGGGCCGCAAAGGAATGTGATTGATTATGTAGAGTGTACCTAAGGAGAGTCTCATGGCAAGAAAACTTTCTCTCAGGCTTTCACAGAGACCACATTGATAAAACAATGGCCATGTATTGTCCACCTGGCTGACACTGACACTGATCTACAAATTGTGGTACAAGGCTCCAGGATAAATCCTGAGGGCAATTGACTGACCTTATCAGATAAAAAAGTTAAATTTCTTGTTACATAGGTCTTGCTTCATCTTATTCTTAACCATCTAGCGAAAAGTATAAAAATGCAGTATGAAAAGTAAAGCTATAAGTAGATCAAGTCAACAACATGTGACATTGCCAGTCCTATGGACAACCTACAACTATTATGGACTACTGCACTATACTGGAATATTTAGCTGAATTTATGCACCTATAATGTTTAAATGACAATGGAATACCCTTCTCTGACAAAACTGAACAAAAAAGGCGATACAAATGAATGACCATATTGCGTCTGTGTATTCACAATAGTTGGGAGAGATATACAGTTATATTCCCTTAATTCATGGAATAGAAGGATTTGTTCTAATAGTGTCTGTGCACAGGATATAATGTTTGCATCTTGTACAATGAATAACCACTAAGACAATGATATTCAGTGTATTTATCATAGAGACAGTCCTACTAATCAGTTTTGAAACTGTCTCATTCTTATTTGTTTCCTCAATAAAATTATTAACCAAAAACATAATTAGGGGCCTTTATGTTTTCTAGTCCTTTATAAATTTAAGAGGGAAGACCTCTTTTGGAGTGCCTATTACTAAGACATTTTCCAAATTTGGAGTTCTCTTTTCACTCAGTTTGAAATTTCTTTTGAAATGCAAAAACTTCTCAATAATAGGAGCTCCCAATAGCTAATTCTTTGTAGTACTGCCCGCGTTGAGGTTTTTATTTATTTATTTATTTTTGATTTTTTTAAATTAAAGTACAAATGTCAATGAGACAGTTTTAAGACATCTTAGACAGGACAGGTTCAATAAATTAATACATTAAATTGTTTTAATAATATTTTGGTATTGTACAAGGTGCATACATGATATTATACTTACAAACATTATTAAACCATATGTCTCTGTTTACATAACTTAATTTTTATACCTGAATTACATAAAAGATTCAATAATTAATACTTTCTATCTTGTTATTTTCCTAGTGGTTATCCATAGTACTAGAAGCCGACATAATATCCTGTCCACATTAGTGCAAATCTTGCCTCTCATAGAAGCATGGCGTAGCTATCCCAACTGTACCGTCCATACATACACATCATAATTCTTGATATCTATACCCCTTCCTTTGTCTACACCTGTCAAAGATGGGCACTGCATTGTCATTCAACCAATTTAGGTACCTACAATCGATGACACAATCCAACACACTCCAGCATTTCACAACGATAGTAAGTTATCTGGGAAGGCAGCTATGCTCACCACTATACCACCAACACAGGCTATAGTAAGTTATCTGAAGAAGTTGTTGACCATTCTCATTTGCAGCTCAATTTACTATTATGGCCCCACGTTGTATACCTCATTTTTATGCTTTTCTCCTGGATGGTCAATACGAAGATAGAGCAAGACCTATATACCAAAACATGTAGTTTCTCTTTCTCATGAGGTCACTGAAGTCCCCCCGGGGTATATCTTGTAATCTTGTACCTTATTCTGTAGATCCTTTGTCTATGTCATCCATGTAGATGAGTCACAGCCAATGCTTGACCAGTTTGCTCTCCGTGAGAGCTTAAGAGAAAGTCTTCTCTCCATGTGATACTCCCTAGACACAGTATAGAACTTTGATGTCTTTCCTCTCTAGCTCCATAATCTTGTTCAGAAACTTTGTGGCACAGCTGAGTATCATGATGTTACAGTTCAGGTTCTCCCATGTCCTGAGTCTTCGCTGACCTTGAAAGGCTAGGCCCCAAATGTTGGCTGGCCTTGCGGCTCTTCTGTTTCTGCTATTTTGATCTGTGAATTTATGTTGTTAAGCAACAAGAAGAAAAGCTGATTAGCACCCTGCAACATATGCCATTCACTTTGCCTTATCTGACTCAATTGTTTTCAGTTGCTGTTGTACGTTTCTATTGGTATTTCTTCTTTCGACTTCTTATAATAGGAAGACTACAATATTTACACATGTGTGTCTGGTTTATTTCACTTATGAGTATAAGTTCTAGTGGCTTCCACTTCAATACAAATGCTTCAAGCTTATCATTCTTAATAGCTGGGTAATACTCCATTATATAGAAATACCACATCTTTTTCAACCATTCCTCATGTGATGGACATCTTGGTTGTTTCCAAGATTTTTCTATCACAAATCGTGCTGATGTACACATAGATAAACATATACCACGATGATATTATGTTTTCAGTTCCTGTGGGAAAATTCCAAGTAGGGGGATAGCTGGCTTGAATGGGATTTCCAGTCTTACTCTTTTGAGGAGTCTCCACAATGTTTGTACCAGTCTATATTCCCACCAGCAGTGGAGAAGTGTTCCCTTTTCCCCACAACCTCTCCAACATTTGTGGTTGGTTGATTTCCTTATGATAGGCATTCTTTCTGGAGTGACATGCTACCTCAGTGTTGTTTTTATCTGCATTTCACGGATGACTAGCTATGTGGAGCATTTTTTCATATACTTATTTGCTTTTTTAATTGCGTCCTCTGAGAAGTGTGTATTCATCTCAGATGCCAATTTCTGAAATGGGTCTTTAAATTTGAGGGCCCTGCTATATCTTAGTTCTTTTTATATTCTAGAGAGCAGACCTTTATCTGATTGCTTATTAGTTAGGAATTATTCAAAATTTGTGAGTTGTCTTTGCACTTTGTTGACAATTTCTTTTGACATGCAGAAATTCCTCAAGAACATTTGATCCCAATTGTTGATTCTTTCAAGTGTTTCCCATGCAAATATATGTTTGTTCATGAACTCTTTACCTACCCCTATTTCTTCAAGAGTTGCTCCTACTTTTTCTTCTAGGAGACTGACTATTTCTGTTTTAGTGTTTAGGTCTTTAATCCATTTTGACTTTAACTTAGTGCATGGTGATAGAGCTGGGTCAAGTTTTAGTTTTTTTCATGCAGAAAGCCGTGTTTTACAGCACCATTTCTTAAAGAGGCTATCCTTCTTGCAATAAGCATGATTGGACCCTTTGTCGAAGATCAGATGGCTGTGTGTGTTCATAGATGCTTCTACACCTTCTAATCTATTCCATTGATCCTCAGGTCTATTTCGTTGCCAATACCATGTTGATTTCATCAGTGGCTTTGTAGTATAATTTCAAGTCAGGAATTGTGATGCCCCTTGCCTTTCTTTATTGGCCAGGAGTGCCTTTGCTATTCTAAGTCGTTTGTGGTTCCAAATAAATTTTAGGAATGACTTCTCTATGTCTGGTAGGTATGTTGGTGGCAGTTTGATAGGGATTGCAATAAATCTGTACAGTAATTTTGGGGGTATGGCCATCTTCACAATGTTGGATCTTCCTATCCACAAGCATGGAATATCTTTCCATTTTCCGAAAGCCTCTATAATCTCTTTTCTATGGTGTTGTTATTTTCCATGAAAAGATCTTTGACTTCCTTGGTTAAGTGAATCCCAAAGTATTTCATTTTCCACGGTGCTATTGTAAAAGGTATTGTTTCTATTGTTTCCCTTGCAATTTGCTTGTTATCTGTGAAGAGGAATGCTACTGACTTTTGAGTACTGACTTTGTATCCTGCTATGCTGCTGAATTTCCATATCAGTTCTAGTAGTTTCTTGGTGGAATTTTTGGAGTCTTCCAAGCAAAGTATCATGTCATCTGCAAATAGTGATAATTTAACTTCTTCTTTGCCTATTCTTATTCCCTTTATTTCTCCCTCTTTTCTAATGGTTGTTGCTAGTGATTCCTAAACTATACTGAATAGGAGGCATGATAGAGGACATCCTTGTCTTTTACCTGATTTAAGAGTAAAATATTTCAGTTATTTTCCATTTAGGATTATATTAGCTTTTGGGTTGTTTTAGATGGATTTTATCAAGTTAAGTTAGAGTACATCTATTCCAATTTTCTGTAGGACCTTGAACATGCATGAGTGTTGGACTTTGTCAAAAGCTTTCTCTGCATCAATTGGGATGATCATGTGGTTTTTAATGTACTATATTACATTTGTAGATTTTCGAATATTGAACCATCCTTGCATCCCTGGGATGAATCCTACCTGGCCATGGTGTATCATCTTCTTGATGATTTGCTATACTCTATTTGCCAGGATTTCATTGAGTATTTTTGCATCTATATTCATGAGGGAGATTGGCCTGTAGTTCTCCTCTTTGCTGTGTCTTTCCCTGGTTTTATACTTGTGTCCAGAAATGATTGAAGAGTTTGTGGAGTGTAGGGATTGTATCTTTATAAATTTCTTGTAGAATTTCCTGTGAATCCATCAGGCCCTGGACTTTTCTTTGTTAGTAGGCTTTTTATTATGTGTCGTATTTCATTAGATGTTATTGGCTTGTTCAGAGTTGTTATATCTTCATGGCTCACTTTTAGTAATTTGTACCTTTCTAGGTTTCTGTCCATTTCTTCTCTGTCTTCTGTTCTGTGAGTGTAAAGATTCTCAAAGTAGCTAATTTTAATCTGATGGATTTCTGCTGGGTCCATGGTGATTTCACCCTTTTCATTCCTTATTACATGTACTTGAATTTTTCTTGCCTCATTTTGATGAGATTGCCTAGAGACTTATCAACTTTGTATAGAATTTCAAAGAACCAACTTTTTGTTTTGTGGATTCTTTGAACTGTATTCTTCATCTCAATTGAATTAATTTGTGCTCTAATCTTCGTGACTTCTTCCTGTCTTTGTGCTCTGGCTTTCATTTGCTCTTCTTTTTCTAATTGTTGGAGGTGAAACTTTAGGGTGTTTATTTGTTCCCATTCTGTTTTCCTAATGTGTGAGTTCATAGCTGTGATATTCTCTCTAAGAACTGCTTTCATCGCATCCCATAAATTCTGGTAAATTGTGCTAGTATTTTCATTGAATTATAGATACTGAATTTCTTATTTAATTTCTTCTGTGACCCATTGATTGCTGAGTAGGGTGTTATTCAGTTTTGATGAATTTAGCCAGTTTTTCTGGTTTATTTTGTCATTTATTTCCAGTTTCATTGCTCTGTGGTCAGATAATATGCATGCAATAATTTCTATTTTTGCATATACTTACACATAACCTCTGGACTAGTATGTGGTCTATTTTGGAAAATGACCCATGTGCAGCTGAAACAAATGTGTATTCAGCTCTTGTGGGGTGGAACACTCTGTATGTGTCCACGAGGTCCATTTTTCCCAAGCTGTGGTTCAGTCCCACTCGTTCCTTGCTAATTTTTTGTGTGGTTGATCTATCTTTTTGTGATAAGGGGGTGTTAATGTCCTCTGTTAAGATTGTGGTCTTGGACAGTATGTTTTTCATGTCCATTAAGGGTTGTTTTATATAGTAGAGTGCTCCTGTGCTTGGTGCATAGATATGTATGAGTATTACCTCTTGTTCTTGAATTTTTCCCCTGACCAATATAGAGTGGCCTTATTTTGCTCGTTTGATGCTTCTTTGTTTGAAGTTAGGACTGTCTGAGAACAGAAATGCTACTCCAGCTTTTTTCTGATGTACTAGGGCATGTGTTTTCCATCCTTTGACTTTTAGCCTACGAATGTCCTTTTGAGTTAAATGTGTTTCTTCTATACAGCGTATTGTTGGATTTTGTTTCCTAATCCACTGTGCCAGTCTATTTCTCTTAATTGGTGAATTGAGTCCATTTACATTGATGGTTATAATTGATATGTGTTGAGTTATGTTTGTCATGATATTTCCCTGGTGTTGTTCACTCCTTTGTATCTTGTGTTTAATTGTCTGTCGTCTTTATTCGGTTCTTCCATTCTCATTCATGGAGTTTTGGTAATTGTGATCTCTCTCTAGAATATCTTTCAGCAGCCTGTGAAGGGATGGCTTTGCCATCATGAAATTCTTTAGTTTTTCTTTGTCATGGATGTATTTCACTTCTCTATCAAACTTGAAAGAAAGTTTTGCATGGTATAATAGCCTGGGCTGGAATTTGTTTTCATGCAGGACTTGAAGAACTCTGCTCCATGCTCTCCTTGCCTTCATTGTTTGTGTAGAGAAGTCGGCTGTAATTCTGATGGGTTTTCCTTTGAATGTGAGCTCCTTCTCTCTAGCAGCTTTCAGTATATTATTTTTGTGTTGGATTTCTGCAGTCTTAACTATTATATGTCTTGGTGTGTTTCTACTTGGGTTGAAATTATTTGGTGTTCTGTATGCTTTGGTTACCTGAATGTTGGATTGCTTCCTCATATTTGGGAAGTTTTCTACAATTACTTCTCCCCCAATTCTTTTTATGTAAGTTGTATTGACTCCTTCATTTTCATTGATACCAACTATTCTCACATTGTTCATCCTGGCATCATATTGCCGGTGATGGATTATTTTTTCTTGCATTCTCATTGTTTTTAAGAGATCCTTTCTCATCTTTTCACTAAGTGCTCTGGCATCTTCAAGATCTGAAACTCTGGTTTTGCTTTCACTCAGATGGTTTTGTAGACTCGTGATTGATATTTTTAATTCTTTTATATCTCTTTGACTATGTTTCATGTGTTCTATTTCTTTTCTGTATTGCTCATTCAAGGAATCCATCATATTTCTGAGCTCCTCTTTTTTTATCCATGTCTTCTTTAGAGGTAGTTATTAATTCTTTTTCTACAGAGTTTCTTCCAATTTGGGTTTCCTCTGTGTATTTCCAGACTTGTTTCTGTATTTAAGATTCTATGATTTCAAAGAATTCTTTTTTTCTAAAGAATTCCTTTTTGCTTTCAGAAATTATTTCTGCATTGAGTTCCTCATGACCTTTCTGCTGTTGTTTCTTTGCTTCACATGCTGTTAGTTCATCCATTTCAGCTGGGGTAGTGCTCTCTGCACTTGTTCTGAGTGAGCATTGTTTTTCCTCCTGATGTTTCTGCATTTGATTATTTCAGATACCATGTATTCAGTTATTTCTTTTTTATTTGAGGAATTAATTCTCTTCTGATTTCCTCTATACCTTTCTGCTATTGTTCCTTTGCTGCTGTATCTGTTAATTCATTCATTTTAACTGAGCTAGTGTCCTCTGCACTTTCTGGTGGACTTGAGGCTGAGACTGTATTTTTCTCCTTGTCCTTGTCATTTTGTATTGCACTGACCTCTGACGTTTGGTGTACAGCTTTGGTGCACCTATAACCTTAGTGTGTAATGAGATTCAGGTGCCAGTCTATTAAGTTTGAGTTTATCCTGTTATGCCTGTCCTGTATCTAGCTGTTGTGTTCAGTACCTTTTTCTGTAGCTCCTGTTGTTTTCCTCTGTTGGATCCCTCGTCAGACGAGCCTGAACCGACGTGGGATGCAGAACGAGGAGTGAAAGTTCCCACTATCTTTCTTGGCTTTGGAGCGAGGCTTTGGAAAGTTGCCAGATTTGGCCCTCCTGTGTCCGGCAGTTAGCTATCTAAGTGGGCATGCCTGGGCTTTAGTGGATCCGCTGGTCTCCCAAAAGGGTAGTGGATGTTCTTATTTACCAGGTAGGCTGTGCTGGATCAGCCAACCTGTGCTGGTTCCAGGGCCATGGGCCGGAAGCGCAGAAGGCTTGAAAACATTCCTCCATCGCAGCGTGTTTGGAGCCCTCACTCACAGGCCGAGTTGCACTGGGTCTCAGGCTGTGGGGTGGAACTGAGGATCGCTGGGCAATGTTTTTCCATCGTGACAGGCCTGGAGATCTCACCGGCCAAACTACGCTGGGTCTGGGGCCGTGGGGTGGGAGACAGGGAATCGCTGGGAAATGTCTCTACTTCCCGGAGGGCCTGGAGCTCCACACTCACTGAACTTTGATGCCCAGGGATTCGGGGAAATTCCCACTCGGTCAGCGGGCTTTAGGCCAGTGGATCTGGGGAGCTGCTGGTGAGTAGGCCTTGAGGTTTCAGGCCAGTCACTAGCTTGGACGGTAGGGGCAGGGATCCGGGTAGTGCCTGGGGGAAGAAGCCAAAGGCTCTCCCTCAGACTCACCACATGCTCACTGATCTGGGAAGCCTGGTGAGTCGTGCAAATTCCCACTCACTGGGAAGGCTTGGGGTGGGATCCAGGAGGCCCCTGGAGTCCACTCCGCTGTCTCAGGCCAGTATCTTGGGTTGGGAGGGTGTGGGCGGGATTGAGGAAGATGGTGGAGTTAGCCCCGCTGTCTCAGGCTGGTCTCTCTGGCTGTGTGGGCATGGGCGGGGCTGTGTTGAGGTTTTTTTTTTTTTTTTTTTTATCATAAACTGTTTACCTATGACAATGTCTTGAAGATTTCCTTATACTTTCTGTTCCAGGATATTTAGTGTTTTTATTTTACTTTTAGATGTTTAATTCATTTTCATTTGAGTTTGGTGCACTGTGATAGATCTGCATTTAGTTTTCGTCTTCATCATATAAAGAACCAGTTTTTCCTGTACAATTTATTAAAGAGGCAGTCTTTCTTCCAGTAAGCATGTTTGGATTTTTGTCTAACATAAGGTGTCTCGGTTTGCTTGTAATTGCTTTGGCATATTCTACTCACTTTAATAGATCCTTAGGTCTATTTTTATGCCAATACTATGTTCATTTTATCAACGTAACTTTATAGTATAATGTCAAGTTAGGAATTGTAATACCTTATGCCTTGTCTTTGTTGCCCACTATTGCCTTTGCTATTCTTGGTCTTTTCTCGTTCCATATAAATATTAGGAATGATTTCTCTTGGTCTGTGAGTTATGTTGGTGGCCATTCAATTTCGATTGCATTAAATCTCTACCAGTTTTGGGAATATGGCCACCTTTACAACATTGGCTCTTCCTATCCAGGAATAGGGAATGTCTTTCCATTTTTAAAATCTTCTAAGATCTCCTTCATCAGAGAACTGTAATGTTTATTGCCTAAACATTTTATTTCTTTGGTTAGATTAATATCTCAGTGTTTAATTTTTGTGGTGCTATTTTAAAATGTTTTGTTTGCCTAATTTACATCTCAGGAAGTTTGCTCTCTGTGGATGAATGCTATTGACTGTTGGGTATTGACTTTGTATCCTGCTATTGTACTGAATTTGTGCACCAATTCTAGTAGCTTCTTGGTCGAATATTTAGGGGTTGCCAAATAGAGTTTCATGTCATCTGCAAATAAAAAATAGTTTAACTTCTTAATCTATCCTTCCTCCTTTATTTCTCTTGTCTAATCACTGTAAAATTGCAATTCCAGAACAATATTTAATATGATTGGTGATAGAGGACATGCTTGCCTTGTACCAGATCTTAGAGTAAAAA
The DNA here is from genome assembly GCA_004027165.1 of Ctenomys sociabilis. Taxonomy (NCBI): domain Eukaryota; kingdom Metazoa; phylum Chordata; class Mammalia; order Rodentia; family Ctenomyidae; genus Ctenomys; species Ctenomys sociabilis. Next base: position 8,468 of record PVKA01024156.1, on the reverse strand, counting down.
TTTTCAGTTTTCCCCATTAAGCATTACATTACCATTGAATTGTCATAGATTGCTCCAATCAGACAGAGATAGAGGCCATCTATTGAATTTTCTGTAGGGATTTGAAGATGAATGAGAGTTGGACTTTGTAAAGAAAAACATTTTTGCCTCATTTGAGATGATCATAGCATTTTTGGATTTGGCTCTGTTGATATAGAGCACTACATTTTTAGACTTGCTTATTTTGAAACATCATTGCATCTGTGGATTGAATCCTACCTGCTCATGGTGTATAATCTTCTTAATGATTTCCTCTATTCTATTATGTAGGATATTATTGAGGAATTTTGAATCCATGTTCATGAGGGAGATTGGTATGTGGTTCGCTTTTTTAGTACTGTCCTTCGCAGATTTTGTTACTTGTATAATACTTGCCTCCATGAATGATTTTGCAAGAATCAATTCCTTTTTAGTTACATTAAACAGTTTGAGCAATATTCAGATTATATCTTCTGTAAATTTATTGGATAATTCAGCTGAGAATCCATCAATACCTGCTGTTTTCTTTGTCGTTAGGTATTTTTATTATATTTTGTATTCCATTGATTGCTACTGGGTTATTGTGAGTTCTTTTTTTCTTCCAGGTCTTAAGATTTTTTTTTTTTCATTTTACTTTTTAAATAGATTTATTGGAAAACAAATAACAATAAGACAGTTTCAAAACCAATTAGTAGGACAGTTTCAATAATGAATACATTACATATGTTGTCTTAGTAATTATACATGGTAAAATATGCAAACATAATATCATGTCCACAAACACTATTAGAACAAATCTTTCTATTCATCAAATTAAGAGAATGTAGCTGCAAATCTATCCTAAATATTTTGAATATAAAGATACAAAATGGTAATTCACTTATAAACTCTTTTTCTGTGTAGTTTTGTCAGAGAAGGGTATTCTATTGTCATTTAAATATTCTAGGTGCTAGGTTTCAGCAAAATGTTTCAGTAAAGTTGTGTAGTCCATAACAGTAGTATATTTTCTGTAAGACTGGCAATGTCAGAAGTTGTTGACTTGAGGCTTTTAAAGCTCAGCATATTAATATGGCTTTCTATCTTATGCTTTGTTTTTACACTTTTCTGCTGGGTGGTTAAGACCAAGATAAAGCAAGACATAGACAGTACAGTTGGGATAGATAACGCTGTGCTTCTACATAATTTTTTGAGAGGCAAGATCTGCACTAATGGTGGTTGGACAGGATATTATGTCGGCTTCTAGTACTATGGTCATCCACTAGGTAAATAATTATTGAATTTTTGATATAATTCAGGTATAAAAAAATAAGATAAATAAGCAACTACACTCTTAATTCACTGATAAGAGATATCTGCTAAAATAATATCTGTAAATATAATATCATGTATGCACCTTGTACAATACCAAAACGTTATGAAAACAGTTTGCAATGTATTAATTCATCGAATCTGTATGGTTAAGGTGTCTTGAAACTGTCTGATTGACATTTGTATTTTAA
>PVKA01024155.1:21213-34815 GCA_004027165.1 Ctenomys sociabilis | reverse complement strand
ACATGTGTAAATATCGTATAGTCTCCCTAGTATAACAAGCGAAAAGCAGAAATACAAAAGGAAATGTACAACAAGTAAAATCAATTGAGTCAGATAAGGCAAAGTGAATGGCATATGCTGCAGGATACTAACCAGCTTTTCTTCTGGATGGTTAACAACCTAAGATCACAAGTCAGAGTTGGAGAAATAGAAGAGCCACGTTGGTTTTGGCTTCCGCTAAACTGTCTTCCGGCTTCCTGACATGGGCCTCTGCATTGATCCTCTCAGAATGAACCCAGCTGGACGAGCCCACTGTGTATCTGCCATGGACTCTTGTCCTGACTCGTGTCTGTGCAATTGTTATTGTCATCTGCATTTTGCAGGAACATGAAGCCATTAGATTATATAACTCATCCAAGGTCATATACCTGGCCTATGGGCTCTGTGATGGATTTCTCTCGTTGCCCTTCACAGCCTCCAACACATGACTCAGGCTTGTCATGAATTTAGGTAATGTTTGTGGAGGATCTGGATGTTTAGCTCCCTCAGCTTGGACTTCTGCAGTCTCCCTGTTGTGGTCATCGATCTCACTTGCCTGACCTTCTTGTCCTTCTTCTCCAGCTTGGGTTTTACCCTTTGCAGGTTCTCCACATGCTCTGTCAGCTCTACCATGTAGTCCGTATGCTTCTTGCACAGCCTGGGGGCTGTCCACTTGCTTTTCAGGGTCACCTCCTCCTGTTCATGCCCCAGCTCAGCAGCTTAGCCTCCCACTTACAGTTCTGCTCCATCTGAGATAGGGGGAGAGCAGAGCTTAGCGGAACTGCCCAGGGATGGTCTCGGGGAGGTAGGCATCACCCACGTGCTCCATCGAGACCTAATATTCTTTCATCCCCCCAGAGGACTTCCCTTATGGAAATGTCAGCCAGCCCTTAGCTTTAAGTAGGCTGTTTATAGGTTTTGTTTAGTGTAGTGTGTTGAACTGTCCCTCCCCGCAAAGGTACCTTCAAAATCGAATCTCATGTATCTGTGAATGTAAAATTAGGTAGAAGTAGTTTTTTTTTTTTTTTTTTTTTTTTTTTTTTTTTTTTTTGCAGATATATGTAGTTAGTTAATATGTCCTTTTAAAAAGGTTTCCTGGCCGGGCGTGGTGGCACATGCCTGTAATCCCAGCACTTGGGAGACTGAGGCAGAAGGATTGTTGTGAGTTCAAGACCAGCTTGAGCTACAAAGTGAGCTTAAGGCCATCCTGAACTGCATAGTGAGACCCCGTCTCAAAAAGACATAAAAAAAAAAAAAAAAAGTTTCCTATAAAACAAGGGGAATTTGGACCCAGAGGGACCCAGAGGGACCCAGAGGGAGAAGGCCATGTGACAGCACAGGCAGAGACTTTGGTGATGCATCCACTGAGTACCGAGGATTGCTGGCGACCACGGGAAGCCAGGAGGGGACTACAAAGTGGATTCTCCCTTGGCATCTGCAGAAGGAGCCCATCCTGCCCAGGCCTTGATTTTAGATTTCTGGTCTCCTAACTGGAGACTCCATTTCTTTGTTTTAAAACAGTTCTGATACTGTGTTACAGCAGCCCTGGGAGACTAAGTCCTGGGATAATAGCTAGCCTTGTATTGCTGTTTCTCTTCTTCACCTTTACATAATTTTTGGCCCCCCCCCCACAGCAAGTGCAGCCCATTGCCTGGGCAGCACTGACTTGGATGCGTACTAGGAATACAGGGCTCTGCCATAACTTGGGAACCTGCCTGTGAAGGAGAGCCCAGTGCTCCACATGGCCCAGTCTCCACCGGTGTGCGGCTCCTCACCACTGGAGGCTCCACTGACATTTACCTCCATGTCATTCCGGGAGTGCAGGATGGCCCTCTGTGCTCGGGACAGTCTGAAACCGTAAAGAGTAATCCTAGGAGGGCCAACAAAATAGCTCAGTGGATTAAGGCACATGCAAGCAGGTGCAGGGGCCAGGGTTCTATCCCTGCCGTGTGCTGGCCCTGATCCCAGGGCGTGCTGAGACAGCAACTGAGGCTGGGTGTGGTGGCACAAACCTGTAATCCCAGCTCTTGGGAGGCTGTAAATAGGCGGATCACTATGAGTCCTATCTAGTCGTGAGACCCTGAGCACCTTGTAGACCCTTCCTTAAGAAATACAAAATAAATAAATAATTCTAGGGCCAGTCGGATAGCTCAGCAGACTAAGCGCCTGCTTAGGCAAGCACAGGAACTGGGGTTTGGTCCTGGGCACCACATGCCATGCCAGCCCTCCTCCCCAGCATGCTGAGCTGGCCCCCTGAGACAGGGCATGGTGGCATACCCTTGTAATTCCAGCACTGGGGAGGCTGAAAACAGGGTGATCACTACAAGTCCAAGCTGTGTAGTGAGACCCTGTACCAAATACATAAACAAAAGCAGAAGCAGTAATTCTGCAGTTCGTGTGCCTGATGCTCCCACCAGGCATTTGCATAAATAAAACAACTGTTTATATTTCTCTGAACCCAAAACCCAACACCGCTCTATGTGTGACTCAACACTCCTTGGCATGTAGCACACACTGCACTTGCAAAGAATGATCTGCTGTGAAAACAGAGGTTTATTATTGTTCCAGAATTTTCCTCAACAATCATTGACAATTCTGTAAAGTTGTGTCACTGACAGTGGCCACACCTTGCCAGCTAAGTCATATTTTACCCCCAGTACCTGTCCGTAGCCATTAGAGGTTGTACCTCCTACTTCATCTGCCTGAGCTTTTACACAGTGACAGATGCATTATTTATTATAAATTACTTTCCCTTCATTTCCTCTTTATGTCAAAGGGCACAGTATTGATTTTTAAGTTACATATTGTATTATTTATAGTTTTGATTTTAGAATACTAAGGAGGCATTCTAAAATGTAGTTGATTCTCTGTTTACCCACTCATTAGTCACCAGTATGTTTCTAACCCTCAGATCAATCCCTGTGGCACTTTTAGGGTTGTTTGTGAACACACACACAGTAGGGGAAACTTGAATTGCAAGAAGAGCACATTCCCTGCTGAGATGGAACTAGATGACACTGTCTTCTTGTTTGAGATCTCATTACTGCCTTGATTTTTCATTTTGTTTTGTTTTACATTTTTGGGGGCTCTTTGTTGGTAATTTCACTGCCTAATGTTCGCATGTGCAAGAAGCCTGTGATGCGCTTTACAGAAAAAGAGTTATAGTACTATTTGGCTGTGAGTTCAATATTAATGGAACAATATTATGTGTTAAATAAGTTGTTTTTAGTCGGCCAAATAGCTCAGCGGATTAAAGCGCCTGCAAGCAGGGGCAGGGACCAGGGGTTCGATTCCTGGGTCTGAGGTGCTGGCCCCGCCCCTGGGGCACGCTGAGACAGCAATTGAGACTGGGTGTGGGGCACACGCCTGTAATCCCAGCACTTGGGAGGCTGTAAGCAGGTGAATCGCTATGAACCCGATCTAGTAGTGATACCCTCAACACCCTGTAGACCCTATATGTACAAAATAAATAAAGAGGCCAGGGAGACAGCTCAATAGAATAAGCTCTTACCTGGCAAGCACAAGGTCCTGAGTTCAATCCCTGGTACCACAACAAAACAAAACAAACAAACAAAAACAAAAAAAGTTGTGGGGCCAAGGAGATGTCTCAGTAGAATAAGCGCTTCCCTGACAAGTGCAAGGGCCTGAGTTCAATCCCCAGTTCCACCAAAAAAAAAAAAAAAAAAAAAAAAAGAAAAAAATAAGTTGTTTTTAAACAGAAACATATAAGGCAAATAATATATTGATTGTAATTGCCTTTTTCTATTGATTGTTATGACAGAGGCTCACAGGAGCCTAATTCTACTTTTATCCTAGAACGGTGGTTTCTGTTTGCTAACTCAGTGTTTACTAACTCAGTGGCAACTGTGTAGACCAGAACTAAATTTAAAACATAAAGGAGCGCTTTGGGTCCAGCACAGTTAAAAATCACAGCCTAAGGGAGACAGTTCCAGAGGCAGCAGAGGGAGCCCCTCTGGTGACAGTCCCTGCAGTCATGGGGTCAGCAGATACTGGGCTCCATCTTCTCCTGCACCTGTGTCTCCAGAGGTGTGCTGTGCACTGTTCAGAACAGGTGGCTGGTCAGAGTGGGCTCTGCATTCGGGAGCCTGAGCCCCTTTATGGCAGAGCTAGGAAAGTAGGGTTGGTCTCCCTGTGACCTCAGGAGCCTGTGGACTGCTGCTGCCATGGCGTGTTCGGGTTCCCTGGGGCTTTAGAGCTCACAGGACATTCCCATGCAAGGCACTTCATTCCCAGCATACCTTGCACCAGGCTGGCTAATAACTTTAGTAGCTCCTCCTTTCACTCTCAAAACTTCCAGTGCGGAGCCGGGCGTGGTGGCGCATGCCTGTAATCCCAGCACTCAGGAGGCTGAGGCAGGAGGATTGTTGTGAGTTCGAGACCAGCCTGAGCTACAAAGTGAGCTCAAGGCCAGCCTGAACTGCATAGTGAGACCCTGTCTCAAAAAGACAAAAAAAACAAAAACAAAAACAAAAAAAACTTCCAGTGCGGGTGATAAATGGTCACTCTGCTTGTAGCAAAACCTGGAGGAAAAGTGTGGTATGACCACACGCACTTGGCTGATGAGGGAACTGAAATTTACGGAGATTTTTCATCTTCCCCGAGAACCTCACCTAAAGGGCAGCAAAATCTTGATCAGGATGCTGTCTCCAGGCTCCAGGAGTAAAGTATATTATGCCGACTCCACCTGCTGTCGCGCCTGTGAGCGGGGCCTACCTCGGGCAGCTCCTCCAGGAGCTCCTCGCCTCCTTCTGGGCCTCATACCCCCACTGTGCTTGCTGCAGCTGTGCAGGCAGGGTCCCTCTCCATAGATGCTGCCAGGCCCTGCTCCTTGTCCCAAAGCACTCCCTGCCCCAGCATCAAGACCTATCCTCCCTTAGGATCAATTCCCAGGATGCTTTTTAATCTCAAGTGACCCAGAGTTAGATGCTCCTCAGCATCTGGGTCCCATGCTCACATCTGTTCTGTACACTGTATATACCCGGGAGCGCTGGCAAAGTCACAGCCTTGGCTCCTTCTCCCTTCCTTCCCTGCTGACTTCTCCCTCTCTCTTCCTCTGTTTTTCCCTCTCTGTCTCACATCCCCTGTCTGCCTGTTATCTCTCTGTCTCTCTGTCCCTGTCGGTCTGTCTGTCTGTCCATCTCTCTGCTATTTCCTTTCATCTTCTCTTTCAGCAAAGTCCCCAACTCTCAGGTTGGCCTTCCAGGCTTCCACAATGCAGCCTCTGCCTCCCTGCTCCCTGCAGGCTCAGCTGGCACTGCCCCCTCCAGCCTGGGCCAGTTGCCTGTGTCTGTGGAGCGGGGCCTTTGGCATTCAGCGGTCGCTCCTTGTCTGCACCGCGGTATCTCTCTGCACTCGGCATTTCTCACCCTACAACTGAGCGCCAGGGCCGTGAGGCACCCCTACCCCATTCCTATGCCTGCTGATCTGGTGTCCCCTCAGAGATCTTTCCTGTGCCTTCACATTCCATATGTCTCCACAGCCCCCAGCCAAGTCACCAGGGAGTATTTTCTGAGTCAAGAGATACTGTTTCCCAGGAGAGCAAACGTGGAAGTGAATTTGGGAGGCAAAATCACCTCTCAAGAAAATACCAGATAAATATGGGCTCTAGAGGTCAAGTTTGTATTAAAAGTTGTGTTAAGCACTGTGACCTGCTATCACATAACTCTTTTCATTCAGTGGAAATGATTACGAGTGTTTTGTGCCCCACCCACCCACTGGTCCAAACTATGTGGTTTAGCTAAATAGGATTAAGGCTTAGTTAAAACACTAAGAGTACAGGATTTTAAAAAGCTAATTAGAACAGTCACATTTAATTAGTGAGGCGTGAAGCAGTTCACCTCCCTATCATTTGTTGCCACTGTGTTCTCCTCAAGAGGACACATGAAGGCTGTCACTTGAGCTGGGCATAGCGGCGTACTCCTGTAATCGTAACCCTTGGGAGGCTGAGGCAGGAGGATGTGAATTTGAAATTAGCCTGAGCTACATTTGATCTGTCTCAAATTTTACGAAAAGGTGAGGGGGCAGCAACATGGATTTGTGCATTGCATGAAAATCCTTTGAAGGATGCTGAAGGAGAAGGATCACAAGTTCAAGTCCAAGCCCAGGAATCTTAGAGATCTAGTGAGATTTTGTCTCAAAATTTTAAAAGGCAGGGGTGGGGGCTGGGCTGGTGGGGGCTGGAGATGTATTTCAGCAACAAAGGCCCTGGGTTCAACCCTCAGTGCCACAGAAAACAGTAATAATAATTAAATATATCTTCGATATGACTTATTACACAGTTGCTTCAGTGAGTAATTTTAAAAAGAGTATAGACTGGGTGTGGTGGTGCACACGAGTAATCCCAACACTCGGGAAGTGGAGGGGGAAGATCGCTATGAGTTTGAGGCTACATAGTGAGTTCAAGGCTAGCCTGGAATAACAGTGCCCTATCTCAGAAAAACAAACAGAAAGAAGAGAGAGAGAGAGGGAGAGAGACAGAGAGGGAGAGAGAAGGAGACAGGGGGGGGAGAGAGACAGAGAGAGAGAGAGGTAAAAGATTTTATCAAATCTACAGTTTTGTAGACAGTGTTATTTTAGGATGAGATTAGATGTAAGATATTATTTCATTTAAAAAATGTTGGAAATGCAAAGTGGATTGATGTAAAGAAAGTTCAGTTCTAGAGCAGGTGGCACAAGCCAAGTAGTTCCAGCAATGGCTGGACTCAGAGAAATGCTCATGTGGACCCCTCAGCACTGTCCTCCAGGGTCTGGCCTATGCTGTGGGTACCTACAGAGCTTACTGCCCCTCCCTCTGATGGTGGAGAGAGTTCTTTCCTACAGGGAGCAGAAAGAAGCTTCTCTATGAACCACGGATGGCTCAGGGCAAGAGGACTCACAGCCTGTCCCTACCTTCATGACTACCTCATATAACACGGCCCTAGTGGCTCCTGAATGCAGCTGCCTTATGTCCTGCCCCCTTCCTCTGATGCCCAGGGCCATGTTCTTTCTTATTGGTGGTTCTAACATAGGCATTGGCAAACCCACATGCAGAGGAATAGCTCATGGCCTCCTAGATGGCCAAGGATGGCCTGGTCTCTCCCCTTGCCCTACCATCTCTCAGGAAAGCCTGGGAAGTGGCAGTTCCCATCCCATCATTCCCTGAGGATCCTCCAGTTCTGGGGCTAAGGACTCATCTTAGAGGCTAAGAGTGCCCAGGGGCATTTGGTTAACAACCAAATTCACTTTCTTTGTGGGGCTGGCTTGGAGGAAGTGGTGGTCTCTATCTCAAGTGGGTTTTATTTTGAAGGGTGAGATCAGAGGAGGGAAGACCCACCATGGTATCTCTTAGGGAAGAATCAGAGAATCAGCCCTGTCTGGAGGAAGGCTAAATGTCTCTCTAAGGAGCCTCCCTTTTCAGGCTGTTCTGCCGCCTCCAGGAACCTCCCTCTGGAGCTGCACCTCTGTCCAGGTCTAGATGCCCTGCCGCCCTCTGCCCATAGGTAGCAGCCATCTCAGCTCTTGGCTTTGCTGTGTTATAGAGCTTCCATCAGCCCCACGACACACTGTCGCTGGAATTCTGCCAAGGATGACTTTCAGGCCCGGTCTGCAAAAGGAAGGGAAAAACAAGTGTCAGGGCCTGGCCCCTCTAGAGAGGGTTTGGGAAAGGGATCGAGCAGGGGATAGAAGTTTGAAGATCTATTTTGTCCAGACAGAAAAATGCTTTCTAAAGACCTAGCATTGTAGTATAGTGTGTAGTGACCATCAGTTGAGGATCAGAGCTGTACAACAGAAGGAGCCTCTGTCTCTGTCTCTGTCTCTGTCTGTCTCTGTCTCTTTCCTCCTCCCCTGTCCAAACCTTTGCACTGAACTACATCTCCAGGACTTTTAGGTTTTTACTTTGGGACAAGTTCTCATTAAGTAGCTAATTTGCCCAGGCTAGTTTTGAACTTGTGATCTTCCTGCCTCAGCCTCCCAGATTTCTGAGATTACTGGCATGTGCTACCATGCCCAGATGTCAGAATAGCCATTTATTATTTTCTCCCCTTTGGATCCATCACCAGAAACTACCCATGAATCTCTGAATCCCATTAGTTTGCAGAGTTCCTAGTGTCTTTCCCCTTCTTTTCCCCTGCAGCTTCATTTGACTAGAATGTCGTTTGTTCTGGTGCAAGAGGACCAACACCCCCTTCCACCCATAACCGGTGTCCCTGCCTTCAGTCTCGCTGCTGGTAGCTGACTAATTCATTACTAATACACTGACTGCAAAGAGCCAGCGTCAGCCCCAGGTCAGCTGTGACAGACCCAGCAGTGTTTAAATTACCATGATAGACAAATAGCTGAAAAGCCTGATTCTAAGTCTTTGCATGAACCTGGCCCAGTTTCTCAATTTCTCTGACTCAGTTTCCACATCTGTAAAATAAGGGGTGCTGGCCCAACTACATCTCTCTCACTGTATTATATAGCTTGAGTCCAAGCTGTGTAGTGATGCCCTGTACTAAGTACCTAAATTTTAAAAAGTAAAATATATAGATCAAATAAGGGGATGATTGTGAAGGTCTCTTCCACAGCTGGATGTGGTGGCACACATCTGCAGGCCCGGCACACCCTAGGAGACCCAAGCAGGAGGATCACAAATTCAAGCTCGGCCTGGGCAATGTAGCACTTGGTGAGATGCTACCTCAAAAGAAAACACTTTTAAAAAGGAAGGAGGGAATGGGATGCAAGGGAAAGAGGGAAAGGAGGGACTTGCAAGCTATAAAGAGAAGGTTTTATATTGATTGGTCCCTGTTAGGGATTGAACTGTGCACCCAAAAAGATGTTGAAGTCCTAAATCCTCATACCTGTGAATGTGACCTTATTTGGAAATAGGCTCTAAGCAGGCAGAATAACTTGCCATCGTGCTGGGAGCCTTTAATCCAATATGACAGCTATCCTAGAAAGGAGGACAGAGCCTTAAGTGGACAATAGCCACATGAGGGCAGAGGAAGGGACTGCAGTGCTGCCGCTGTAAGCCAGGAAGTGCTGGGGACTTAGGACTAGAAGAGGCAGAAAAGGAACCTCTCAGAGGGAGCACGGCCCTGCCCCACCTTGACTTGAACCTATGGCCTCCAGAACTCTGAGAGTATGATTCCTGTTGTCTTAAGCTACACCCAGAGTGCAGCGTTGTGGATATTAACCCTGACACATCAACTTCACTGGATTAGGAAACACCTAGATTCCTAGGTCATGCTCCTTGGTGTGTCTGGGTGGGTCCTGGAGGCACGGCATTAGGTACTATATATGGTTTCTCTGGCACTGTTCTCTTGCTTTGCCTTCTGGCCACTATGAACTAAGCAGCTTTTACTGTGTCATACCTGCTGTCCTGATGTTTTTGCCTTGGAATCAGCTGACTGTGGACTGACTCCCCCCAAACTATGAGCAAAATTAAGCCTTTCCTCCTGTAAACTGTGAGTGCTGGGTGTTGTGTCTAGCCATAGGAGAGCTGACCAATATGAGGACTTTGTTGTAGCAGACCCAGGAGACCAAGTGCCTCGGTTACTCTTCTCCCATTGCTGGGACAAATAGCCAGCACCCAAAATGAAGGAAAGAAAGGTTTATTTAGCTCACAGTTACTGGAGCTTTCAGTCCATACTCAGCTTCAGTCCAAGGCAGAGTGGCACATGGCAGAAGGCAGCCACTCAGGTTGGCGGCAAAGAGCACAGTTAAGGGAGTTAACTGTGCAGCCCAGGCAGCTTGCTAACCTCTCTCCCCTTCTTACATTGTAACATCAATTACCTGCCCCAGGGTGGGTATAGCACCCACACCCACAGCAATCAATCACAAACTCCAGAAGCCACCCATGACCTCATGGGGCTAGAGGGGACACCTAGACACAAACCATAACACCAAGGCAGGTCCCAGATGGATTCTTGAGGCCAGCAAAGACATTGGCATCCACCACTCATCCCAGCACATGGTACCACTGGGGGCTCTGATCACAGCTGTGTGTGGCTTCAGTTGGTAGCTTTCCCATCGCTCCTGGGAGCGTTGCCTTAGTTCTAGCACATTCTTGAACTCAACCATCATGAGGTCAACACTGCAACACCATCAAGATCTTGAACAGATGCTCATCCTTCCTGTCCTCAACTTTGGCCAGGAAGCCCACCCAGAAAAAGACCTGGGGAAGAGGCACTGGTCTGATCAGAGCCTGGCTGTAACCCAAAGGCAGGTACTCTGGAGAGTTTTGAATCAAAGAACCAGCTGGTCCAAGGGGCTCTGACAGTAAAGAGGCCCGATCTACTGCTGCATGGGGATTCTCTGGGAGCCAGCTGGGTTCCAGACCCAGCTTTGTCCTTGAGCTAGACCACTGTGAACACATTTCACCTCTGAGCCTCAGTACTTCCTATGTGAAATGGGGTACTGATCCCTCCCTCAGAGGGTTGCTGTGAGGATTAAATGAAATCATAGGTGGAAAAATATTGCAACAGTCCAGGTAAAAGAAGATGGATCATCATATAGCAGTATTTTCTCTGTAGTCAGGGCAACAGGGGCCCTTCCTTCATTACTACCAAGGAAAACCGCCTTTGTAGATAGAGTCACTGCATGCTGGTCCTACAGGTCTAGGTGTGGTGTATGGGGATCAGTGGGGATGAAGGATGAATTTTCCCATAAAAAAAGACAGTTTCAACAAACCAAATAGCCTCAGGTTTCTAGCTATAGTGCTCGAAACTCCAAGAAAGTAAGACCAGCTTTACAAGCTATGTTAGGAAGAGTTAGAAACACTCAGTCTCCGAGAAATGCAAACTAAAGTCACAAGATTAAGTTTGTAACTCTCTACCTGCTACAATATTTAAGACTTCTGATAAAACAAACGTTGGCAGCGAGGACGTGGATCCAGGTGTGTGTGGGAGTGCATATCGCTACAAGAATTTTGGAGAATAGTTTGATACTCTTCATGAAGTTGGATGAGGCAACTGTCATCCTTGTCAGGTATCTTAACCCTGGCTATATGTCACACCTTCCTGGAGGCCTTTTGAAAGATGCAGATGTATAAATGGGGAAGGTGGTGCACCCCTGCAATCCCAGCACTCTGGGACGCTGGGCAGGAGGATTGCAAGTTCAATCCCAGGCCGGGTGACTTAATGAGGGCCTATCTTCAAATAAAAACTAAATAGGGCTGGGAATGTAGTTCTGCGGGAAGACCTTGGGTCCAGCCCCGAGTATGAGACACATACACACACAAATGCATCACCACCTGTCTCCCACTAAACTTCCTCCAAGGAGCTAGACATTGCAGGGTAGAGAACTTAACCCTGGTGTCATAAAGGGTTTCTTTAATTTTTTTTTTTTTTTCTTTTCTGTTTAAAAATTTGTTTGTTGATACTTTAATACCAACTGGTACTGAGGTTTGTTTTGGTCTCAGAGACAAGCTTGTGGCTGGGTGGGACCCATACAAGGCTACATCAGGGACAGGGACTCGGTTTACAGGCAGAGCGGTCCTTCTCTCTCCTTGTCCCTGCTGTCAGTCTGCCTGGTCCAGTGCAACTCTCAAACATCAGCTAGATGCAGCACGTGCACACAGGCAGTGGCCCAGACAGACAGTGGAGCTGTCAGCTCTGGCTTCCCAGGCCACATGATGCCTGCTACCCGGATCCTTCCTGGCTCCGTTGAGCACCCACCTCCACCCGCTCTCTAGGCTTTCTTAAGTTTCCCATCTGTCAAAAGTGGGCGGAGAAAGGATGGGTGTCCTTGTCTCTAAGTTCTTTCCAGCTCAAGTATTCAAGGATTCTGTGACAAGGCCTCAAGTGTTCTCTGTAAGCCAGTCTGGCTATACATAGCACAGCCTAACTGTAAAGGAAGCCAGAACAGTCCTGTAGTGTAACAAATCTGCAGATACCCAGTTGTTGTGAAGCAAGCTCCAGGACAGTAGAGGTTTGTTCACACCGTGTGTCCACAGATCCTAGAACTGTCTAGCACACAGTAGGTGTTCCACGAGTGTTTACAGTGATGAGATGTGTTGGAAGCATAGGCAAGCTGGGAACTTCACACCAGGCCTGAACCCCACATGATCCCACATGAGACTTGGTGAGGCAGGTGATCTGCTCCTGGCCGCACGAGGCAGCCTCTGAGCCCTGCACCCCTGGCTTCCAACCCCATGTTCCTCATGTCACCCTGGCTACCACGTTGGGGTGCAGTCTGGTGAGGCAACTCTAGATGGACACCTTGCACCTTGCCTGGCTGGCCCTTACAATCCTGCCATTCAGGTCAGGAAATGGGACAGACGCAGGGTGGCCCAGGCCCTGTGAGTCAGGATCAGGAGGCCACTGTGTGTGAGTCAGCCCCGACTCAGCCAGCACAGGGCTTGGGGCTCACTGTGTGGGTGAGCTGTGATTACAGGGCTCCGTAGCCTGGCCCCACCCACACACAGTGCCATGCCCCTCAGATCCAGGGCCTTCAGTCTGATCTGCTCTTTTGAGTCTTAGAAATAAGCCTCTACAGGACTAAAATATCTTACCATTGATTACCACTCTGTGCTGAGATGGTAATCAAATAGTGTAAGAGTGGCATTACTAACCTTAATTTTTTAGAGAAGGAAACTGAGGTACTGGCCCTATGTCTGTGCTGGAATTCAAACTCCATAGCCCACTTTGGGGTAACACTGAATACATCTAGGGAGGGGAGACCCCCCCAGAAGACCCTGCCTTAGTGTGCCCAATTTTGTATTCATTGTGTCCAGGTTGATGGACCCAAGAAGCAACTCTGAGTCCCAAGCTTTTTTGTTGTCCACAAACCCTTGGGGCATCATATTGGGTAGAAGAGAGAACTACCAGATATCAGCACACCCAAGTTCACAGCATACAAAATATGTTCACTCAGTCAGAAAAAAAAAATGTTTTTCCATCTGTACTGAAGTTGGAGCCCTGGAGCTTTCTCCTACTGAACTACATCTCCAACCTTCCCACCCCCTTATAAACTTTTTTAATTTTGAGAAAAGTCTAGCTAAGTTGCCCAGTTATTTGGCTTTGAATTTGTGATTCCTTTGCTTCAGCCTCACAAGTAGCTGGGATTATAGTCTGTATCACAGTGCAGACAATCCACCAATCTTTTTTTAAATTTTATATATTTATTTATTTTTGTTTTATTGAAGTACAATTATCAATGAGACAGTTTTAAGATACCTTGACAAGATGGATTTGATAAATTAATACATTGCAAATTGTTTTCATAATGTTTTGGTATCATAGAAGATGCATACATGATATTATACTTACAGACATTATTATACTATATGCCTCTTATCAGTAAATTAAGAGAGTGTAGCTGTTTGCGTATCTTATTTTTTATACCTGAATTACATCAAAGATTCAATAATTAGTACTTTCTACCTTGCTGTTTTCCTAGTGGTTGTCCATAGTACTACTAGAAGCTGACATAATATCCTGTCCAACCACCATTAGTGCAAATCTTGCCTCTCATAGAATTATGTAGAAGCACGGCATTATCTATCCCAACTGTACTGTCCATACACACACATCATGATTCTTCCTTTCTTTTTTCTTTCTTTCTTTAAATTTATTTTTTATTTTATTGAAGTACAAACATCAA